>JAZGTK010003675.1:0-26681 GCA_036877625.1 Ambastaia sidthimunki
CCACCCAACAGTGTGGAGGGACTTCTCAATGCACTCAGGTCAGCGAATAGTAATCTTACATTTAAAAGATCCCCAACATATGACAGTTATACAGCACTTCAGATGATACACAAACAAATGACTCTAATTTGGTTATTCTCTTTTGACTCTCACAGGTACACAACAAAACATTTGAATGATGAGACTACCTCCAAGCAAATTAAAAACATGTTACAAGCTTGACAGTGTCTATCAAAAGTATTACCACTTCAATACATCTGAAGAGACGCTTCCACAGTCTTTGTAATATAAGAATAGCCATGTATCATGTGGCAGCTACTGTTAACAATCTGGTTTTTATTTGAATTGTAGTGTTAGAATTAGAGTTTTGTGGCCTTTAGATTTCAATAAAGCTTCTTTGTTGTGCTTCTGCCCAGCAAAGATGAATTTAATTAATCTTTCCATGTTCTCTATGGTTGACTGAGAAGCCAGACAGGGACACACATTTTTTAAAAGTATTTTGACAGGTTGCTTTTTAATAAAAACTTTTACTGTGACTTTTATTAACAACTGAACTGAATAAAGTTATTTTAACCAAATGACTGGACTTAACTGCTTTTATGTTACAAGAGAGTCTTGACCAGCCCATTAAAATCACTTTTCCCTCAACACTTAATGCCATTTACTCTGACATAATTCTAAACCCACATCCTTTCCACTGACAGAATATCAGGATTAATCATCTCCAGTGACTGAATCTGCTTTTGCAAGTCATACAGTATAATAAGTCCAGTCATCAGGCTGTAATCTTGTTCACTGGCTCTTTAAATCCCCATAGAATACTCAAAAATGGGAACAACTGGAGCAATAAGTAAACAGATTTAAATGGAAATTCAGCCCTCCCTTCTGGACGCTAGATTTTAAGTTCTTGCAAGTTAACATCCCTTCAACTTTTCCCTATTAAACAAAGTTTGGAAAATCTAGGATGTCCACTGGCTTTTGATGGTCAGCTGGTTAATCAGAATGAGGACAGAATGAAACACGATTCCCACATCATCCTACCCAGGAAGTGGGAGTTTGTTTTACAAAAAGTATGAGTAATACATTCCCTTCTCCAACATATTGCAGAAGTATTTGATCTCCGTCCCTCTGGGAACGAGTTCCATCTGTGAGGGAACCCCTCCCAGTTTGTATTACTATTCTATCTGCTCTGTATCTGTGACCTCTGCAGTGTTATTGTCTCACTCTTCGGCTCCAGGTTGAGATTTCACACACTTTCCTCCTGTTTGTCTGGCTGCCTCAGCGTGTGTCATCAACAGGCACATATTTTCCCTACTGTAGCGTGTGTGATTCTTGCCCCTACTGTTCCGTCTCTCCTAGTCGGAAGCCTGCTGTTTTTTTTAACGGCTTTCCTGATGAGCTCGGACACTTTTCCCAGGAGGCCGGTGTGGGGCCAAATCCTTGTCTATTCACTCTGCCTCAGTGTGTACCGTGTGAGATACTTGCAATGACTTCCTACCAACAACGCTGTGTGTGTGCAAGCCATAATTCCAGAGCACGGCTTCACAGTATGAGCTCCATAATGCAGACCAAACACCATATGGTCATTAGATCTCGACTGCTGGCTTTTAATTCTGTGTTCAGAACAAGCAAAGCACTAAACACAAGTACAAAAAGACAAAGAGTATTTTAAATGCTAAATAAAGTTTGAGGTAACGTGCTATGTTAGATCTGATAGATACAGTCACCCTGTACTTGAAGTGGCAGGATGGTTCATGACATTGAAATAGTTAACTGGACAGGATTACTTAAGTAATCTCATTAACAAATTTGTTGTAAACTGCAGAACAAATTCAAATCTTGAGGCTGTTTATATAAACACCTAAATCAGTGCCTTTAAGTCACATTTAGTTTTAAGGATGTAATTACAAAGTGTGGGGAAATATACCAACCGTGCACGAGTCTTACAGACCCTATAGTTTTCTCAATATATTATATAAGACAGTCATGGAACCGCACCCAGTCACCCTTTTTCCATTAAAGGAAAAATATTTTTAGTACCTAAGTAATTTAGTACCGCCATTGTATTAATGTTCTGAAAGATCTTTTCTTCACTGACCCAAAAACATATACGTTGAAATAATCTAATCTTCAAATAACATAATCTATGTTAAGTACATTACCTCACGTAAGGAAAAGTGTGTCAGTGAATGAATGAAAGTGTGTGAGTCTTAAAAGAAATATTTGACTTTCCCTCTTAGATTCTTTCTGAATCAGATTACAAATGGAAGGGGAATGGAACAAAGATGATGTTAAGCAAAGCCACTGTGATGTTTGAACTGTGAGTCAGATTTGAGAGAACTAGCATTGCTGGTGGATTTGGTGTATTTGTGCATACTCCCACATCCTGTTATCGGAAGCATGTTTTCAGACTTACCTCTGCTGTGCCCTCAGAACTGTATCAAACATACTGTCATGCTCTCTGCTGTTTCCCTTTGGTCTCTTTGTGTGTTGTACATACATTAGTTCAGGAACAGATAACATGAATGAATGCAGCCTCAGATCTGCAGATGGCAGCAGTAACTTGTGAGACAGTGGAAATCCATATGGTGACCACACATACAGACTACATACAGAATGGAGACCATGATGAGGGGAAACCACGCAGTAAGAAAACTCTAGATTTAAACCAATCCTAGCTTTCAACTTAACAATTTAGTGTAGCTTAATGTCTTAATCTCATTGGCTCATCTGCCAATGATTTGGTAAATAGTGATTTGTCCATTTGAATACTTAATAAAAGGCTCATTATCTGAGACAGTATTGCTTTTCAAGTAAATTTATATGAATGTTTCTACTGAAAAACTAGTTTGTTTTGTTGTAACATTCAACAGGTGCGTGTGTTTTAATGACTGGTGGGGCCACGAGCACAGCAGATGCTGTCAATGTTATGAGAAGGACCCTCAGCATGAAAAGACAAGCACGTTCACAAACGCTGCTTCCTGAGGGGACGTCCTCTCTTGTCACTGAAGGCTAGTCAAAGACTTTCAGTGCAAGAATAAAGACCCGACAGAATGAACCAAATGACCCAATAACTGTACAGTTATACTGCCTGTATCTTAGCGGTTTTGCTAACCACTTACGCTTTACAGAGCGTGTATACTTGAGGTAAGTGAATCATTTTTTCTCTGCATTAGAAGGAGCTGTTTAAGGTGGACTGAGCTGCACTGTGGGTGGGATCTGGCTGCAGGACTGTGGCAGTTGTCCAGCTGTCATTGTGTAATCGTATTACTGTAATTAGGTAGTGTACTCCCTAATCCACTTCAGTCAAAACACTGGCCTGTGTCTGACTCACCCTTATGCCTCTGTCATCAATTACCCACAGACTGGCAGAGACTCTTTTCATATGCATTTCCAGCTACATTTGCTCAAGTCATGAATACTACGTTTGTGCCCGTTGCATTTACAGTTACATTTATGCATTTGGCAGATGCTTTTATCCAAAGCAACCTAGAATGTATTCAATGTATATATTTAATCAGTGTGTGTTACCCTTGCAGTCGAACCCACAACATTTTGAACTGCTAACACAATGCTCTACCAGTTGAGCTAGAGGAACATCTACATTTGGAGCAAAATTTTTGAAGGTTAATTTAAAGCCCATGTATCAAGCTTTTTTTGTTCAATTAATGCAATAACTTTTTAGTTGTAAAAATGGTGTTACTGAAAGTAACCAATTGAGACTACTATAGAAATATACCATAGAAATACTTTATACAGTATAGTACTATACTGTACTGTAGAAATAATTTACTATATAAGTACCATATACTGTACAGTATATGTTTCAGCTGGTTCAGACATACACAATGAGGTGAAATGAGCTTGTGAACAATAAATAAAAAATGAGTTTCAGACATTATACAGCATTTTAATGTACCAATGTAGTGGTAACTAAATTAATGCCTATAGGTGTCAAAAAATCACTAGGTTAAAATGTGTGTATGAGGCCTGCAGGTGGAGCAACAGCACTAGCGTAAGTCCTGTCTATACCATATCACGTCAGACACTATATTAATGTATATAATCTCTGCAAGGTCACTTATACTCAACACTCCCTGGGGAAAGACATTGTGCAGTGCATATAGCTGCATTGTAATTCCTGCAGAGGCATGATGATTTTGAAACTTTGACATTGCAAGGAAAGGATTATCTGAGATACATTTACCCTTTATAAACCCTTCATGATCAATAATGTTAAATAATGATTTCTGAACTGAGCCAGTCTGAAATTCTCTCTCTTTGTGTGTAAGAGTCTGCCGGCTGAAACTAATGCTGTAAAGATTGATTGTAAACCTGCTGAAACATTGATGTCAACATTAAATTGGGGGTCTGATTGCATAGTGCTTTCTCTTTGTGCTTACAACAGAATAAATGAGAGCCAATTACATTTCAAATCTGTCTGTGTAACCTGTTTTGCATCTATCTGTTCTAAATTAAAATGACAATAATTATTCATGTTAAACATTCATGTTATGCCCAATGAGACATAACATTTCTTAATACAGTGCAGTCTAAAAATCAGACTACATAGAATTTAAAATCTATTTTAAACCTGGAAATAAGCACATTGATTTATGATTTAAAATGCAAATGCATGCTGTCCTCAAGCAACAGAGGGATATATAAATTTCCTGTTGAATTATTTTTAATCATAAATTTCATGACACTTTTCACTTAAAATATTATGCTAGTAATATCATTGCAATGAATGGGAATTTTATTAGTGGATGTTTGGATGTCACTGTTTAGTTACCATCACATTTAATCTATTACTTTATTATATGAATATATTTTATTCCTCCATGCTGAGATTATGTTGTACAAGCAGTCATGCCTGATGAATCAAGCATCTTTTATGGCCAGGAAGCACCACTTCCCTTTAACCAGTTAACAACAGATTACTGTGAATGATTTAACTTGGAATAAGCAGGCAAACAATAGTTTCCCTTTGAGCAACGTTCGGACATGTGGGCAGCCCTTATGTCAACAAATGGCCTAATTACCTCTAATATGATTTCCTTTGGTATTTCTTTTTTTTCTCTGTTTGCACACACAATGAGGGGTGCAGAGTGCAAAAGACAGCGATTACGGTTCAGTGCTGGGTGTCGTCGCTACAGTCAGCGGCTGGCCCTGCTCCATGACCCTGGGTCAGGTCTGTCTTCACTCTGGCTCAACTCTGGCTGCCTCTTAAACACCACAGAGGTGCAAACAGCTCTCTCTCCCTCCCTCCGTTGCTGCTTCACACACAGCTCGGCAACAATCCAGCAAACTGGAATAACATTCAGATTCAACATTTTTGCATGTGCATCCATTAAATGAACATTATGTCATTATTATCTCACCCTCATGTCGTTCCAAACCTCTTTAATCTGCATCGCTGATAATCTTCCCTTCCAGTGAGCTGTTAACCACTGCAAACAGATCAGTGAGTTTAAGATAAACGCATTAAACCAAATTTATGAACAAATCATTCATTAACAATTCAAATGATGGTGCTTAAAAATTGTTTCCAATTATTTAGAATGGAATAGAGATAAATGTTTAATTATGTAAACTCTTCTTTTGTGTTCCAGTATAAAAAGGAAGTCAGTCAATTGTAGGAGTTTGTATGACATAGGGGTGAAAAAAATTGCAGATTTTAAGTTTTGGGGAAACTGTCCCTTTAAGACATGAGCCACCATGACACCAGCCACCATGTTTCTATTTTATACAAAAAACGCATATGCGGGTTCCACACACCTGTGCATAATCTCATATGATGACAGATGGAGCTTTTGCATCTGACCGATTCACTCATGATGTTGTTTTGACAACACATTTAGAGCTGTGTGTGAATGACTCACTGTTGCTGGTATGTTATAGAAATGATTAAGCTCATCATTGTCTTAGCACTGATTTTAAAGACATCTAAATCATGCCCAACCCAAATCCCCACTTTAAACATTAACCTGAGTCTTTGAGTAACTGGCTTTTCTGATGAATTTCAGATCATGGCTTTGAGATTAAATGATTCTTTATGGGCTAACAAATCTTTTCTAGTGGCGTTTTTTCCTCAGAAATAAGCACAGGCTATTTATTGTGAGATAATGGCTTTTACATACTGTATAAGTCACTCAGACATTTTAGTCACAGAGTGTTTTGGCCTTTAAACTTTTGAACTTCTTTTGTATCCTGTCATATCACCTAGCACAACATAAACCCAAACTTATTGAGTGCACCTTAAGAAGCCAAAAAGGTTTCCCAAAAAACAATTTTCTGAAATCCACCAGAGGTATTACACCGGCAAACTACAGAGGGCTCTTTCTGTATGAGTATACAAGTCATAAATCTGATGTGTTTAGGGGGAAAGTTTTTGCACACCACCGTGAGCCCTTAGGGATCCTCCACGGCTATGAACCACAACTCCTGCAGGCTGCCGATTTAACTCAAGTGTAAATAAACAATAGGTACTTGCCTGCTGATATACACACACACACACACACACTTCTCCTGGAGTCAACTGCAGTCTGCGACAGTTGGCGTTACTCTTGCGCAATAAAGAATTACACAGTCTGCTTTACCAACAAAGGCAGTATTATGTTGATCTGGACCAGAGCGTGTGAGTGTGGCTGTAGTCACAGATAAGAGCATATAGTCAGATCTTCAGAGAAGGTGTTGCACTGCATAGCCCTGAGTTTTTTTCCTCTCTGGCTCTTTATCCAGATGACTGGAAATAAAAATAGAGCCATTTGGGCATGTGCACTGAGTTTGAACTCTCAAGGCTACCATGCGTTCTCTTCCCAGGAAGTGTTAGAGGCCGAGTGAGGGTCATCCTTCACCTCCGTGTGAGGTGAGTTCAAACACAACGGAGGTTTATTATAAGGTTTCCATAACATCAAACTCTCATTCGGTCATTACATAAAAAATAGCTCACAATGTTGGACTCGTGCCATCTGTCCAGGAAGTTCTCAATAGCCCTGGGAACACGCTGAGAGCTGAACTGACACAATAGATTCTCTCAGTCATATGTGGAGGAACATTATATTCTATACAAACATCTGCATCTGAGTTTAGACCCACTTTACACACTTGCTTGAGTGATTGGGTTCATTTATAATGGAGCATTACTGAGATCCCAGGGTGCATGTGTGGAATATTGGTATTTATATTGTGAGCTGCTTTAAAAAAAACTCTATAACCAATATCCTATCACACAGAGGTAAGAGATAAGTGGAATATTTGCTGACTCATCGGCTTGTGAACAATATGATGGGTGTGTTTGAAATAATGCAGATATGTGATAAATGTATCTTGGAAAATGTTCACAAGGTCCAATATAGGCGGGGTGAGCAAATGTTCACACTCTGGAAAGAAACATACAAACTATGTGGATTTTACATAATGTTTTATCTTAGAGTCCTACAGCTGAGCACAGACTCACTTTATATAAACATTATATTGTAATTCAAAGAAAAGAATTAGCCAAGCGCCTTTTATGCTGTAACTCTACACCACACACTTCATCCTTCAGTTTCAATTACAGCTTCATTGAATAATTATAAGGTTTTATTGTGTTCTCAACTTTCTTCAGAAGATATTTGATTTCGGCGCTTCTTTTGAAATATTAGACGTCTTTCACAGAAACAAATCATATCGGCCCATTACAAGCAGTGGGGGGATCGTGACCTCCTCATGTATTACTGAAATTAATACAATGAAAGAGCAGAGCAATATGTGTGGCTCGTATGAAAATCTATACTCTAATCTAATCCTATCACTGGGATTTTATTTGATGCCAGTGCCTCAATCTTTTATTCTGTTTCTTTGCTGTGGTCAGTACATTGTTGTGAGGTGGAAAATGACTCAATAAGGAAAAAATGTTAATTAAAGAAATATTTCTGTGAAAACCTCTGTAGGTCAAACCCATAATCAGATTTGTATGCAAAATCATTGTGAGACGTTTATAAGACAAAATTTGTTTCTATGCAAAATAAATATGCTTTTGATATTAGACATTACCATGATTGCAAAGCACGTCAAACAACTTAATAGCATTACAAATAATTATCATTTAGCATTAATGAACAAAAAATATTAGAACAATATACTATTTTTAAAGATAGGCTTTAAAAAAAGCATAACAGCAAGGACAAAAGAAAGAGCAAAAGTCTACATGCTGTGCTTTCACTTTCATCCTATCCAGGAAAATAATGTTTAACATCTTTACTGATTAAATAAACTATGGGAACCGTCAGTAAGTCAGGCTTCAATTAAGCCTCAGAACAGAAGATCAAGCGTCAACATTATATTTCATTAGTTGTGAAATCACATACTGTGTCATACATACTATATCTTCAAAGCAGAGCAATGAAATCAGCTTGAAAGTGCCGCTGACACAATAAAAAGATAAAGGTTCCAAGTTCGCTAAATTTTACTAGGATATAATCAAGTAAAGTACAGCTTTAAAATGCTAACGATTATAAATTTAGGTTAAAAAACATAGAACGAACGGGAGCAATATGCACAAAATCATAAATGAGAAGCAACTGAACAATTCTCTGTTTTTTTTCTATAATGTTGGATATAAGTGCTGATTTAAGGTTTAATTATCTGAATTGGACCAAAGACATTGTAAGTTTCTCTAGCCTGGATTTTACTGTTAACTTCATTTAACAGTAAAATCAGGAACAAAGTTGTTCTTGTGAATGAAAAGCGTGATGAACGGAAAAAACTATTATTTTGATGGAAATATTTTGGTATGTAGAATACACATTCTATTAAGCAGACATCACCTCCACCTACTCAGGTTAATGTAAATCCTGTATTCCTCTTGATCACAGAATCTGCATGCGCATTAATGCATGAAATAGGTTTTTTACTGTATGAGTGTGACTAAAAATGTCTGGCACTGTTCAGTGAGCAATTATAAGACAGAAGCAGAAGTTCTATTTTACCCTCGACTGAGAGCGTTCTCCTTTTCATTCCAGTGAATGACAGGGGGAGGGGGGCTTTCATCTTGTCCATTTCTCTTTGCCACTCAGACTGTGGGATTCCAGGAATTGTGCTCATTTTGAAACTTAACTGCCAGCATGACAGGTGTGCCCAAGTCATGCTATATGGGTAACGGCTCTCTTTGAAGCACTTTCTGGGTGAGTCTGACAGGATGTGAGGGGCCTCACAGTCTGGGAAAGTATTCTGTGCAGTCATACACGATTACAACACATGACGTTTACTGTAATTGTATAACATTACTGTACCGTATGGCATTAACATACTGCATATGTAATGGTTTCTAAAGGTCTGAGACCACATTAAAAGTCCAAGATTCAAAAGTCATTAAATAAAGGAAATGTTTTAGGATATTGGAAAATTGTAAATTTGTGACATTGACGTCTTTTGTGCGAAAGATTTGAGCCATTCTCAAAGCGTGCTGGGATAGATCATCAGACTGTGGGGCCCATCGCATGAGGCACCTATCAAACACTACAAATCTGTAAAATGTATATTTTTCGAATACATCTTTTCAGTCAGACTGCTATGCTGATAATATAATTTATTATATTAAAAATGAATTAAATTAGTATTTTTTAAAAAAGGCTCAGATCTCTGATGTTGAACCCCAGTCTATACGTATAGGGATTGAAAAACGCATTGGGACGAACGTGTCTGTGTAAATACTTAACCATATGTCACTGAGAAAGTCCAAACAAATGTGTTAATTTAATGCAAATGTGTGCACTAATCCATCTGCTCTTAAAGCTTTGAATGAGGCTGCAGTATAAACCTGAACTTGCCCTTTAAGAAGATGAAGCAGACAGCTCAATACTACACACTGGCCTTTATCACTTCATCCTTCTCTTAATCAGCTTCTCAATAGTCTCAGTGGAGTTGCTTGTATTTTTCTACACAATGCTTTTCTCAGGGGTCAATTTTACCCCAAACAACAGCAATGTTATTTTACAATGCAATATTCTTATTTCTTGAAAGCTTGTGCTGGCGCTTTATAAAAGACAGGATTGATGCATCAATAATATCTGTTATGGTTTATGATTAGGCGCGAAGAACATAAATATACATAACATAGAAGATATAAAGAGATTAATTATGAAAGTTGTATTATTATTTTTAATAGCAAAGTTAACATTTACAGGTTAAATCATGACACAAAGTGATGCACACATTTGGCAGGACACTGTGTAACTGTTACTGATGGCTAACGAAAGCTAGGTGCAACGTGTGCTCTCACTACAATGCTACATTGTTTGATCGGAAAGCAAAGCTGTGAGTGAGTGCAATGGAGAAAATCTGAAATCAAAACAAAGGATGAGTGTGTTGGTTATGTAACTGTGATTATGGGGCATTAGAGTAATCTGCACCACACTGTTTACAGCAGACAGGGCAGCTGTTCACCATCGTCCGCATGTAAGACAGGAACAGCAGTAAAAGAAATTACACTGAAATGTTCAGAAACACAGACACAGAGATCTTTTAAACATCCTACATGCTTACGGGCTCAGTGTCACTACACTCTGTATTTAATTTTAATGCCACAGTGGTCACCACTCGTCATTAAACACACCCCTCGCAATAAACACATGCTTACCCCTGCATTTAATGTACACGCAATACTGTGTTAACTTCTATTCGTGTCTCTTCTATGATAGTCTGTCTGTGTGATCAAGCACCAGGCCCAGGATTAGATCTCTTACTAAGTCTATACAGTAAATCTCATTACCACCCATGTTCAATGGCAGATGCTAAGGGTTTACAGGCTGGAGTTCAAACTATATAGCTTGTCCATGACCTTGTCTGGCCAGACACAGACTTGTTTACACACCTCAGCGTGACAAGCGACAGGGTTTTATGGATGTGGGGTAAAGGATGCAAAGGGCCTGTCATTTTGGTATTAGTCAACTGAAACTATGACAGGTGGGCTTTATGTGTCTGGCATTTTGGGAAACTGCTATCAGCTGTTAGGAGCTCTAAAACAAAGTGCTGGAATAGTGGTTTTGAGGTGTCCAGACCTGTTGGTATTGAAGAACGCTTGCATAGTTTCAGATAGGCCAGACAGAAGCCCCATTGATGGAGTCTCACATATTGGGGTTTCTGTAGCTTCTGCAGTATAAGGTCATGGGTTTAGTTCCCGTGGAACAAAAATACTCTTTAAATGTATATCTTAAAGACGCATTATCAGCCAAATGCATAAATGTACACTATCAGTCAAAAGTTTGGAAACACTTGACTGAAATGTTTCTTATTATCCTAAAAATCAATTTTATTTTAAAAATGTTTTTAAATGAATCGTTTGGACCAAATAATGAAGAACAAGCAGCCAATAAGGGTATAGTATAGAGGGGAACTCCTTCAAAACTCTGAAAAGTTTCTCAAGATAATTACTCATAAAACTGGGTAATAAAACGTCAAGAAAACATTTTTGTAAATTCTAGGAAAAGGGTGACATTGAATATGCTAGAATATAACTTAGTTTAATTTATTTTCAATTCTTTAATCACAGCATAATTCCCAAAGCTACATTGTTATTTCATAGTTTTGAGGAATTTACTATTATTCTAAAATGTGAAAAAAATATTAATAGAAAATGAGTGAGTGTTTCCAAACTTTTGACTGGTAGTGTAAAAGTGTTTTTATGTATACGTATGTGTTATATGTAGTACAGAAAGGTATGAAAACAAGAGGCCTAAGGGCAACATTTGCTAACATCTTGTCTGCTAAAATAAATTTATAAAAATATTTAATATAAATAACTTGTCAACTAACAGTCATTAGAAGACTTAATATCTACCATTCTGATGGTCCACCAACCGACATCCTTTAACTTTTCTATGAACCAACCCTAACCTATGTTGCAAATGTTGTTAATGTGAGTTAGCTGACATGCAGTTGCAAAGCTACCTTTGGTTAGTAGAATGTCTAAAGTGGACTACTGAAATAAAGTGTAACCTAATTTATTTATAAATGTTCATGTATCTTCTACACAAATGGCCATTGTAGTTACGAAATATTTGTTTGGTTATTGCAAAAGCTCATTAGATTTAAACGTTCTGTAGAAGCAAAACCAGTTTTTATAGGAGGTGCCTTTAAACACAAAACATTGCCTGTTTAGTCACTGACTGACTGTAGGCAGTGAGGTTTTAGATGCAGCCCATGTGTTTGCCTGCTGCTTGCTGTTCCAGCTGCTTGGCAAAAGTATCTGACCCAGTTTCAGGTTGCTGTTCATTGGCAGCATGGCTTTATCTAGCCGGTTGCACTTCACATGTCCACGACACTGATAACAGCTGGAAAAAGAAATCCAGCCTTTCCAATAACATCAGTGTGGACTTGCGAGCCAGATAAAACAACATAAAACTCACACATGCCTTTAACTCTATAAAAATGTATTATCTCCTTTATTATGTTAGCACTTTACTATAAGATTTCCATAGTTAACATTAGATAATACAATGAAATAACTAAGAAAAATGTTTTATGAAATAACATCAGTAAACAATTGTACATTTATAAATTCACAATAAAAAAAAGTGTTGCTCATTTGTTCATGATATCTCATGCATTCACTAATGTTAACCTTATTGTAAAGTGTCACCTTTCCTAAAATAAATGATATATATAATAGCAAATACTAATGTAAAAATATAAAAAAAACCACAAAGGCCTCATTACTTCTATATACTACAATGATTTCTACCATGAGTGACAGCAACAAATTTCCATGAGTCAGCAGTGACAAAAGTACAGTATCAGGTTATCCAATCAGACAGAGGAAGTCAAATCAACCGTAGTGTGAAAAGTAAAGCGACTGAAGACATTAAGCGGGATTGACCTCAAGGCTAAAGTTCAAAGAGGTTCTTTTGGCAGCTGTGGGTTAAACGTATTTGGGTATCAAATGTAATTGAAGCAGAAAAAAGCACGTGCAAGATACAAATTGCATTTTCAATGTAGTAAAATGTGATATTCAACAATATTGCTGAATAATTGTAAACTGTGTCTTCTGCCGGAATAACGCTCACATTTACATTTAGCGAGGGAAGGTGTGGTATACAGCAAATCATTTGATGTAATTCAAATATTTTGAATTTATAATGAGACTCTCATGGTTGCATTACACCTTTCTGCTTTCTGAAACAGTTTGGTGTGCCAGTTTCAGTTAAATGCTGTGAAGCCACAAATTTTCATAATCAGAAAATTGCCTCTAGCAAAAATGATAAACTAGCCCCAAAAAGCTCATTTGTTAGGGCACCTGTGTGAACTGACTTTATATGTCATCAAAATATGATCAAGGCATGTTGGTTGAAAGTAGCAGCAAAATTCACTATGAAACTATTTACATTTATTTAGATTTTTTTTGTTTTGTTTTTTTGTCATATGTATAGTTGAACTAAACTGATGGTACCAATTTCCATAAAAGACAATTAGACAACTAGTTAACTGTGTTCAAGACATCAGCTATACATTGTACTTTATCAGATCAAGCCAAATCTGTAAGACCATATATGGCACTTCCTTCCTCAGTAAACGTTGTATCTATGCCAGGCACATAACAGGCTGTAAATGTGTGCCAAGGGAAAGCAGGAACTCACTCATATATCTTTCAGATAAGAAATGGTCGGCATTTTATGTACACAAAGAACAAAGAGCAGCTGTCACAGCGGTTTCCTGTGTATATTCCCTGCCATTGCTGTCTAATAACCTTATCTCATATTTTCAAGTACACATTATCAGCCAGGTTTACTGAACTGGGTTGTGAAATTGTACCTATGTCACACTTTCATTTGGTTCAACTGATCTGAAACTCTTTTCATGTCATAATGGTCCTTTAAACGTATGATAATCTGAGCTTCAAAGAGGAAAAGTTTGTTCTTTCTTCCTATAATGGTGGTGGAGCATAAGAGACAGTACCTTAAGATTAGTTCTATTAATTGCAAAAATTAAAAAAACAAAACAAACAGGTATATACAGAAAGAGCATATCAGCACATGCCCACGCATAACTGCTCTTTGAACATTCATGTAAACTATGTTCCTTCAAGATAAGGAACTGAGGAGCAATACAAGACTTGTCAAAGACATTTACAGCCACACCATGCAGTAAACAATGGGACAGAACAATAAAGGGCCCTAAAACAACTTAAGGGACGGTTGCTACTTAAATTGCATACAATTAAATGCAAAAGTGTCGCATTGAGATGTTGAAGATCAAAATGATCTCGGAGCTATACAGTTGACCAATGTAAATACAACCCAACCCAAACCACTGCAACGACAAAGAGACCTTGTGACCACATTGGACTCTTGTGAACTCTTAGATTCGTAGCTGCTTGTAGCTACTGTGTGCCACATGTTTGATTATTTAGCCTCTTGTGGTCTCTCATCAAGACCACCTTCCAGTCACAGTCCATAATAGTTTGCAGGTTTCGCTGTGAAAGCCGCATTCATCGTGACCCCCGTCAGAGTTGGTCAACACTGCAGCATGCTGCCATCACTACCGCTTGTGGGTGGAATCTATAGCTATCACATGTGGTATTCTGGAGTCTGCAACCAATATCTTTAAATAGGGGTGAGTTAAGTTTTGCAGTGAGAAAGATGTGGATTTTACTGTTGAACGAAATACTGACTCAGCAAAATGTGTTTTCCATCACACACATTAAAGTATCATGATCAATTAAATAGTTATTAGTTTTTTGTCTTGTTTTCGAGTAAAAACATCTGAATATCCTTAACAAAGTTAAATTCATCTGACATGTAAAACTAATAAAGATAAGATATTAAGACATGTTTTAAAAGAATATCATAGAAGCATTTTAAATGTACAGTATAATATCCAATTTTTGAGAAAATGGACCAAAAGTATTGATGCTGGACTAAGCCAGTTTTGTTCAATCAACTGACCAGAAAAAAGCAAATGAAACAAGCAAATTATGGTTCTTGGCCGGGATGTAACTAAAGCCTATTGGCTATTTAAAAAACAAATTCAATCATCCTGTTTGAATAAGACAATACATAAAAAGTGCACTTGCATAGCATTTAAAAAAAAAACAAATGGAAGAGTCTGACAATACCACAAAGCAAATACACATTCAGAATATGTTGACAGTTAAATATGAACTTGTTTTTTAGATAGAGTAACAGTAGAGGGACAATAAGCATGTGCATTCACACACCCTTCACAGTTGGTCAGTGTGTCCCTTTATAATAGCTACAACAGCAGAAGGTGTCTTCCATAATTGCTCCATACAAAAAGATGCCTGTCCTAGATTTGGCATAATGTACTCTGACATTGTCATCGGCACAGCATGACCGCGGCGAGAGCACAGCAGAGCACAGGGACTCTCAGCACCACCAGTTTCATTTCATTTAGAGAGAATTAACCTCCCTCCTGTGTGAGCACAGGGTGCAGTACAGCCAAAGAGCTCAGGTAATACCAAACCACAGCTTTACTGGAAAACAGAGGTCACTGAATTCACTTGCAACGCTAGATGGAAGACAAGATAACAGACAGGGACTATGAATCATCACAGAATAATGTTTTTCTTTATAACGTTATGGAAACTCTCATATCTGCTATTGTTTTGATCCCTGTTTGAGGGTTTTATTACTTGGGCAGATGTCCAGTGTCTTAAAGACTGTAAATATGGGTTGTTTTCTGTTGTTTCCTTTCATGTTTTGGCTCAAAACAAACATGTCTAAGTAATGGTTTGTGTTATTCTGTCACAGACGTCTGGGTGATGAATAAGTCAGTGTTGTGAAATTAAAAATGTATAAGTTCATCTGAAGTTTACTGGAACTGTCTGGTCTGCAGGGATTAGAGGCACAAGAACATACGGCTGTATGTTCATAAATCCACGCGCTCTTTATAATCATAATAATGTTAAACTGTGCTTGCAAAATCACATTCTACTGTATACACAAGCGTCACTGTACTTATCCATAAGTGCAATATGGCGTGTGTGTGGCATATGGTGGATGGGAGCTCTGTAAATTGACTGCAACAATGACACTCATATTCTGGAATGACAAAAAACTGCACTTACTTTAATTAAAGAAGAGCAGATAAAGCTATCAGATACCTCCCTCAGCACTCCTTATTCAGTGCCAACACCTATTGTTTCCTACCATTATGAGTGCTACACTTGACACACTTTCAGTAATGGTGGCACAAAGCTAAAAAAGTATCTGTTTGGTCAATGACATTTATGCGCCCACTACAGTACAGTATAGTTACAGTAGGTCACATCTACTGTATGAGAAAACGTATTATTACTATTAACTCAGAACCAGACAAATTCTGTTTCATATTCACTCATAAAATTCATATTTCAAAAACAAAATGCTCTTACTGTGATGGAATCTAAGAAATAAAATGTACCTTATTATACTAATAATACAAAACATATGACTTCAATTACTTCAATTAAAGTAAATCAAGTGACATCATACCCAAATGTCAAACACTGTCCTGCAGTCCTGGATGACTTGGCTGCAAAAGGATAAAATTCAAAATAATTACAGGCTTTCATTAACCAGCAGGGTGTTCTTTGGGGTGAACAACCGGAAGTGTTTCTCCAGGCTGTGTGATGAGGTCATCCATAGTATAGCCCTTATTATATAGTATAATAAAGTACAGTGTAGCTCATTGGGCTCAAGGCATAACAAATGCAGTCCTGGCCAAAATGTTTGCAGTTTCCTTCTCTTCAGACACAAAGGCACTTATTGCAAAGTCTTCACAAAGACGGTGATTGTTGTCCTTGGCGATAGCTTACGTTCCTACAGTGCCCATGTTCCTCTTTTGGCAATTTCCTGTTGTTTTCCAGGTTCTGTGACAGGGAATGTCAGAAGCCCTCGTTAAATGGATCACATCTATTCTATTTCTAAACCACGAGAGCAACAGAGCCACAGGTGAGACTTCAGCAGTGGCTGTCAATAGGTGGGATACGCTCCACCATTAGCATGTGTTGTGTTGGTAATTAGGTAACTTGCTTTAAATGGCTGACGTTGATTTAGAATAATTAGAAAGTCAAGGTCGAAGAATCTGGCTTAATATAGTTGCCGTCATGATATACAGTTTCATAAAAGCTCACTGCATCAAGCATCTAAGTAGAAGCTACTTTTGAACCAAGCTTAGTATAAACTTCAGGGTTTCAGCTAAGAGTTGTAAAGGGCCATTGAAGGATGTTTTAACTTCTGGGAGAGATGATGGTTTAAACTGTCATAACACTCAATGAGACAAACTTGAATCTTTAAGCTGTGAGTATGTAATCCACCTTTATGGAGACACTGGATTAGGCAGAAAGCCCACAAGAACAAACAACTTCAAAACCAGTACATTTATTAGGCTAAAGAACTCAAAGCGTGAAATAAAGCTTGACTAATAATCCTTTTAATACTACCATAATAATAATAATCAATGTGCAACTTCCTTCTGATCTTTATGATGGCAGCAATTCTGGAGAATATCCAGGCCACAACAGAGGGCAATCATTTCTTTTAAGAATAGTCCTTATTAAGTTCATTTCCTGTTCTGTTTAGCGTCTCCACATTCAATGGCCCATCTTCTGTGCCTGTGGCCTGGGCTGAGATCACTGCTGTGTGGTCCACAAAGTTACAGAGTATGATTTATAGCAACCAGAGTGAAGAGCCTCTTCTGAGAAAGCAGAGAACACATACGGCACCCATGTGAGGACAGGAACATGCGGCCGCCGCAGTGCATGCGCTGCACGTCTGCAGCTGAGCTATGTGCGTGTGAGACTGTGGAACGAGAGCAGGAAAATATGCATTATGAAAACTAGCTCACAACTGTGCTGTGTTATGTGTTTAAATGTACTACAGTTGTGTATACAGTGTACATATTTGTTAGCATTTCTGCATCTGGTACATTAAATGACCAATATTTTAAGCACCTTTACACAGGATAGATTAAAAGAGACTCTGTAAAGCATCAGGCCTGGGAGATTATTGGAAATAAATGTGTTGCCTAGTTCTTGGAAGCAGAAATATCCATGGAGACGTTGGTCAGCGCACCTTGTTGATTTATGAGGAAGTCCTGAGGGGGGCTTTGCTCCGTCAACAGCAGCACTCATTATACACGTCCATGATCACAAACAGGACCTCTAATATTTCCGAGCGCCTCAGACCAACATGATCTCTCACTGAGGCAGAGCAGAATTTATTTGGCAATGACAGAACGACCTCTTTAAGTGTGAGAAATTTATTTGAAAAATTTGTTGCCTCAGAAACAGGCATGAAAATGTATGTCCGTAAACAAACATTTTTTTTGTTTGTAATGTATGTCCGTAAACAAACAAAGGCATTTACAGTAGGAGAAATCTAGTGTAGACTGAAACTCTAAGCGGCTTATTTGATGAGATCTTTAACAACAAGGACTGAACGCAATTTAGCACTCAGCCAATAGTAACTTGGTTCTGATATTCATGACATTTTTGAGCTATCATCATTACATTATGACAAACAGCCCTTTCTGGGAAGCATTTGTAGGAATTTTTATTCTGAATTTGAAATCTGTAACATTAGCAACTTTAAAAAAAGAAAAAATTACAAAAACACCATAATTCCTAGTTAAGGACGGCTTTCCTTGATAACAATTTACAGTTGACACTAAACGGAAACAAAATGGTCTCCAACCTAATAATTTTAAAAGAAGTCAAATCAAATAAAACAATTCTTATTGTTTAAAGAAGATCTCTTATAAGTTCATGATGTTTTTACAGTAGTAACAGGTGCTGTAGTAACTATGGTATTTTAGCATGGTGCATTTTTGTAACAGGGCCGTAACAGATGACTGATCAAAGCACAATTGCCACGCAGCACCCCAGCACTTTTAGTTAAGAGTCTAATTAACATCAGCCAATCATTATTCACTGTACTTACAATAGTTAAAGACAGACATGATCACATGCTTGGTTGCCTTGGTGAAATCCTGTTAGCATTAAGTTAAGTTTAATGATTATTTGAATGAAGTATTACTTACAAAAGTGTCACTATGAGAGCCCTGATTCTTTAGTACAAATGAAGGCTTGTGAATACTTGTTGAATAATTCAACAATTATGCAAATTATGTTTAACAGTTAAACAGTGCAGTTAATAAAATGCATTTTATTAAAGATTTAAGGGCTTAATGCATGTTGAATAAGCTACTCAAAAAGTAGCTGAGCCATGCAACTGTCACATTAGATGGTAGCCAGTGACCTCTTTTAAGCATGTTCAGGCATTCGGTGGGTCCTCTTCCTATAATTACTGCTAATCACATGACCTCTGACCCCTGTAATTGCTTCCTATCAATGGCATGCTTGAAACAGAGGATCAACACATGGAGGCAGTGACAACTAAAACAGACAGACTTCCATTGACCTACTAGTATAATCAAAACCCAATAATTACGCTAATGGAATGACTGTTGATTCTAGAAAGGTATACGGTTCTAAAAAAGACTGCATTTAGTGACTTGTATCGTATGAGGCATAATATTATATTGTGAGTGAGAATAATTTGGAAGGTCAATAACCAGCCAGTGAAAAGGGAGTGTGTGTGAGTGTGTAAATAAGAGAGAGACTGTATTATGTACTTACAATGTTTAAAAGAATAGTTTCCACTATCAGTGAAACGTAAAATGCATGGCTTAAATGCATGGCTAGTTTGTGTGTTGTGCAGGGAAATCATTACCCTTTATTGTCATGAACTTAGAAAAATTAAAAAAAACAAGAGGGCGTAATAAAAGAATCACACTAACCAGGGTCAAAAGATCATACTGATCATCATACTGATGAATGAATACGGTGAGAATGTTCTTACAGTTCTACAAATAAATAACACAAGCTTCCAATATTAACTAAGAAAATATTGTTGAAGTCATTCTATGCCTGTCAAAATAATTGACATGTTGCTTTTGCCTTTAATAGCCGGTCCTAATGTCACCTCAACACGACTGCTCTCACTAGCAGATTATTTTTGTCACAGTTCCCATAGGAACTATGCCGGCACACAAAGGATATAGAGTTTTACAATATTAATCAGAAGCATATACAATCATTAGACAGAGGTAATGTGTTTCTCATTATTTATTAACAGTGGTCAGGGCAGAGTCAGAGTTAAACTGTTCCAGGGTTCTTGAAACCAGCTTGTTAACTATAACTCCCACAGGAACTATTTCTCATGTGTACAGTGGAACTGGAGACATAGGCCAAGCAGCCCAGACGCTCATGCCTCTTTATAATAAAAACTACAATATAAATCCATCTAAAATAGTTCTAAATGAATAAAAAATTGCTGGCCGCTCTTTATAACAACATTAACACATCAAACAATTTCAATATATGAAAAAAGAAAGACATCAAAGAAACGCTTTGGTAAGTTGCTCGTTCTTATTGTCAAAGCTGACCCTGATTCCCCTCCACATTCTGGCCTCTTGGCAGGATCCAGAGGAATTCTGACGTCCCCTAATTAAACTGAGGACGTTATTTTTAGGAGTGTGGCCTCAATACAGCTGTTCCCTTTTATTGAGTAGCAGTAGCGGAGGCTGAAGTTGTCTTTAGGTACCTTCACTGTGGTGCACAGAGACAAAGTGAGCCCTGTCTCTGGTTGACTAAATGGCGTCTCTGTGGAAAGCGGCTTGCACAATGAAACCAGAAGCTTCAGGCACGAAGCCCGAGTCACTGAAGTGGTCAGAGAGGAGACTCCTAAAAATATCTTTCTCTCTCTTCCTCTGTCTCTATCTCTTCTTTTAACTCCTCTTTTTGCCATCTTGACATCTTCCTCTACTTCTTCTTGGTCCTCATCCTTCCCTCTTCTGGTTTACGCTCACGTAACGAGATGTGTCACAAATTGCTCATTGTGCAGAAGCGAGCAGCTGAAGGAATTAATCAGCCGGGCAAGCTTCAAATGACAGTGTGTCAGAGGTCATTGACACACAGCTTAACGGAACAGTTTAGCCAGAAATGAAATTCTTCACTCACCCTCATGTCGTTACAGACCACTAGACTGCTATTTTTTTCCATGGAACACAAAAAGAGTTTTTTTTTCCTTTAGTTGTCATGGCTGTCAAGTTCTAAACACCAAGAACACACAATAATAGTTACTGTCCTATGCTAATAGTACTCCAATGAAATATTAAATATTAATGGTGATGTTTTGTCAGGTGATACGCAAAAACAAATGTGTTCCGGCATTAAAGAGATAGTTCAGCCAAAAATGAAAATCATCTGCTCACTTTCATGTCATTCCACACCTGTATGACTTGTTTGCTTCTGTAAATCACAAAAGAAGATATTTTGAGAAATGTCTCAGTGGTTTTGAGTTCATACAATGGAAGTCAATGAGCACCAATGTTGTCACCAAGGTACGTGGGTACCAAAGTAGCAAACAATTCATACAAGTGTTGAATCACATGAGCGTGAGTAAATGATGGAATAATTTTTGGGTGAACAATCCCTTTAAATGTTGATGGAGCATGTCTGTATGTTTTTGGGCTACTTCAGTACATGGCAAGAGTATCTATAAATATTAATACACAATAGATTGTATGATAGACTTATACACAATAGATTGAAGGCTGGAAATATTAAGTGTATGCACTGAACAATTTTTTGGGGGGGGTTTTGTTATTTATGTGTTTGACAGATAATGACTGCAGATTTTTGAAAGATCTCATTTTGTATTCCACCCAAAACATACCAGCATATGGAGTTAAAACAACATGGAGGCAAGTAAGTAAATGACAAAATTTTTAATTTCAGATTAATCCTATAAGACAAATGAAAAAGCATCTTGATAGACCTTTTATTAGTTATAGTAGTTATATTTTTTTTGTTTTCCCCTTGTCATTCTGTACTATTTGTTTAGTATTAGTGGCTATGGAACCACATAAATGTGATTTCAGCCTAAAATCATAAGCCCCCACCCACATTCTGACAGAGCCACAAGTAGCTCACATCCCTCATGACTTCCAACTCAAATCCACCCGCAAGCACACGACCAGCCTCTGGCACCAATAGTGTGGCAGGAAATAAAAATAAAGTACACATTGCCCCCACAGGCAATGCTTCACAGGGGTCTGACAGTACGGAGGGCCCCCTTTTTACACAGATGATATATGTGAAGCTGCCTTACAATTTGGCCAAAAAGAGGTCATTAAGAAGGTAACATGCTTTCCTTTAGGTACAGCCTTGACATGAGCAACATCTTAATTTGATGCTTTAAAATGCTGCCTACTTAGGAAGCTCGCTACTTTTTGGAACAAAGCCATTATCATCTCATGGATCTAATGAGGCATGTCGGCAGGAATAAGACAACAGATTCTAGTATCTCGCAGCTTGCCGTGATCTAACTTTGAAACGCTATGCTTTTATGCATTCTACATGAACTCCTATATCACCACTAATGTTTGGGGACCTCACAACTCCTGCCAAGCTCTTTAATAAATCAAACTCAGACACGTCCCTGCGTTTTAGCCTAACATCCCCGGATGCTATAAAAACCTCCATTGTCTCCACATTTCCTTTGTTGTTGTAGCGTCTGGAGGCAGTTTGGGGAGATGTATGGAAAGACTGACTGTTTGAGCCTCTCTGACACATTAAGCCTGAAAGAGAACTCTGTGTCCAGGCAGATTAGAGGGAGAAACCAAATGACATGAACTGCGTCTAACACGCTCACCAAAATTAGCGAGCGCAAGTCAACTAATGGCAGCGTCCCATCCGACACATAATTACAATAGTCACTGTAGATGTCTGGCCTAAGTTCAACTCCTCCTCAATGGGAGACAAGATAGTTACAGCTAATGTTTGTGTGGCAATCACAAGTGATAGAAGAGAAGCTGACCAACCACCAATTACAACACCCTTATTTCAACCCCTCCATGCATGAAAATAAAACGAAAGGTTTAACCATTATAGCAGACCACTGTATAATACTTTACATCGCTCCTTTTCTGTGGCTTTTTGGCTAAACCCCGACCATCTGCAATCAATGAAAACATCCTACCACAAAGTGTATTATTCACAACCAACCACATCATTTAGAGGCCCCCAAACAATGCTTATTTAAGGACCAGGGTGGTGCTATACATTGCACACTGTTTCTGATTACACTGTGCTTTGGAGTGCAGTAAGTGGATGGCCCAGACTGTTTTCTTTAACTCAGCCCACCAACCCACTGATGAGAAGCTTTGATAGTTTCTATTTTAGAGAAAAGAGGATCTGTAAATAAAAATCTTTCTGAATAGTTGAAGCATAACCTCATGAGTTCATTTATATACAATTTCACTTACATCCTTTTCGAACATCATAATCCATCTTTGACTGAGACTGATGGAAGTGTATATAAAAGAAATATGAGGATTAAAGCCCTGCAGTATTCAGGGCACTGTAATGTACTGTAATCTACCTATTTACATTACTAAAGATGAACATACTGAAAAATAATACAACATATGGCAACTCTTTTTCCATACATAAATACATTTTATCCAGTTCTTGCAAATGTAGATTCATGCAAATGGTATTTACTCAGACTTTCAATGTGTTACTCAGACTTTCAAATGTATTTAATATATTAAACTATATTTTAAATAAAACACATTTTAAACAACTCATCACAATAAACCTCATCTTTAACTGCACAACATACAAATTACCTGTGAGGAACTACACTGGTTTCAGTCTCTAAAATGAAAATATTGTTTTTCATTAATAAGGTTACATTAATTCAATAATCTTGGATTCATTATTATTTTGATATTTTTAATTCTTTACATTAAGATCTGCCTGCACAGGTCCTGCTGTATGTTTTGCCAGCAGATTTAGTGTTATTTTTATTATTAAACCTGAATATAAACCACAAACATCACCATAGGAAAAAAAACGTGCATGTACACAAAGAAACAACAGAACTGCTAATTCAACCAGAACCGCACAGGATCCAATTACACTCTTTAATAGAACATGCACAGTGAAAGTGACAAAGCCTTTTTCCGCCCCAAGAAGAGTTATACACACAGAGCTTGACCCCATGTTAAGGGATTTGACACCCTCCATTTCCATATTAAACCCTCATGTTGTATTAAGATGGAAATTCTTTTTATATGTCCCTTTGACCTAATCAAAACTTCCATGGCATATATTATTGATGCTTTAACCCCGGTATGTTACAAAGTAGAGGCTATTAGATAATTATTCAATATGTTGATGTTGCTTTTGTTTGAGGTCGGTTGATTCAATCAACAGACATTTTAGCAAATCATCATGTAAACCAACCATAGAATCTTAAAATCGATATATGCATTAATGTATGTTATACATATCTTAAGGTTTCAGAGACCCTGAACATAAATAATAATAATACGTTTTTTAGTTCTTTTAACCTTTTAGAATCTTCAGGACTATGACTTTAATCTTTTAGATTAGAAATAATAAATAAAATAAAAGCAGTGCATGATACATACATCACACGTTAAAAGGAACGTGTGCAGAATTACATAACTGATGTCTGAATGATAGCAGTTAGAACTTAGCCTGGGAGTGACCCTATAGATTTCTCAGCTGTTCCCTCTGGCACACTGAAGCTCACCAGCTTTTGTTGGATCAGAGCATTTCAAAAGCAATTTGTCACTGGCACAGGTACATTATGCACCTAAGAGTCAGGAAACACCCTGGGTAAACTTTATTTCTTTTTTAACTCCACAGTTCTGCCATGAAGGGATCTGTTTCTCCTGTGTGCATTCAAATAAGAACCATCACATTTTATTGTCTCAGTTTGACACTATCTTTTACACACTGAAGTGTGTGCAATACGCATAATAATGCCAGCAGGCAGCATTCTTTCAAATGAGCCTTTTTCATATTAAACAAATGGTGGAATGTCCACGTGACACATAATACTATATGTATGTAATGAATGCTGTTATGTGGCAGGTCTATAGATGAGTAATATGATGATACACTGGATTCTGGCCAGTGCAAATACACTAACATTCTTTTAACTGCTGTCTTTGGCCTGCTTTCTTCCTTCAGAGCAATACGATCGGTTAGCAGTGAATCAAAGTCACCCACAATGCAGTGACATATGCTGTTTGCTTTATTTATAATAGCGTTTTTTATGGAAGTGTAGTCAGAGCACACTGGAGCCATTGTGCAAGGCCTTTCATAAATAGCCGCAAGGTAAACTAGAATCTTATCAGATAACCTTTCAGTTTGAAGATCGCTGGCACATTGCTGCACAGACAAACATTTTAAACAGATTCTTTAAGCGTGTTAAGAGAAGGACTGCATGAACAAACTTGCCACATAAAGTCTGTAGAAAATTATGCTGTACAAACTGTAGATCATAACTGTTTCACAATGCTGGATTGCGGAATAAATAAACTTTTACATAAAACTGTCTTGTTCATTCATCTCGCTAATTTAAAATAAAATAAGGAATAAAAACTGTAATGCATGTTAAATACAGTTGTTCAGAAAATAAGATTGTTGCCAGGAAAGATGTCATCAACAACGACAGTAGCATCCAAATATATTATATGTGCTGCAAACTTCAACATTGATCTTTTCATCTGAAAGATTTTAAAGCAAGCAATCAAAATGTCTCTGGTGTATTTACAGTGCACTCGGTATGTCGTGTAAAAAGATACAATCAGTATACATTCTAAGCACAGTATGGATATATGAACCCCACCATTTGCCATGCGATTGATGGGCATGTTGTGGGTGGGTGGGGGCCTTACAGCATATATATATATATATATATATACACACATATACACACATATGTATATACATATATCTTTTTATTTTGCTTGAAACATTTAGTCATATTGCAGAGGGACTGTTAAGCAAATGACCTGATTCAAAGAGAGAATTTTGTTTATGAATTTCCATAAACATGCGTATGACAGGTGCACAAGTCTTCCTAGATCTCTCACCTGTCGTTCCTAGAACAAATCAGGTGCAAACATCAATACACACTGATAGACTAAAATAAGCAGCACCCTTATTTAAAGTGTTCAGGTGTTGCCAGATGTTTCAAAACTCTTCTCAATTCCCCTGCAGGCTTTCTTATCTGACAGCTCACAGCCTACTAGCTGCCTGCAGCTGAGCCACAAAAGCTTGAGCCTGTTTCTTGCTACAGTTCAGAGAGCTGCTTTAAACCTCGATGTGACTGTTTGTGCTCACCAATGAAACCACGCGTCTCTCACTAGCTATATTGAGGTTTCCCTCTCTAGCGACTTGCTACTATTTATAAAACTGAGAAAGTAGAAATACAAAGGGCATGAACTTGTTTTCATCTGATATCATATCTGGTTAATCTGCAGATGTAAATTATTTAGAGGGACTGTGAAGCAAAGAAATATTGTTATTGTGTTTTGTTCAAGCAACCCCCTCAAACTTATTGGTATATTAATGTTCAAGAGGTGTTGGCACATTATTCCTTCAATGTCGTATAACAGGCCACTTGGTGTCCCACATATATCCCATGAGGAATTTTAGGGAGTGCAGCCAACCAATGGTGCTATTTTCTACCACATACAGCCGTGAGGGCAGAACAGGCTGATCCTATAATAAGCATCAGTTTTAGAATAGTCATGGGCTTATTTCCAATAATGCTGTATAGTACAGTACAAGTTGTCTGCTTCTAATGTTT
>JAZGTK010003676.1:0-26678 GCA_036877625.1 Ambastaia sidthimunki
TCTAAATGTTTTCATTCTCTCCTTACAGTGAGAGCAGCAGAAGTTTGACCTCCATATGCTCTGAGAGGCTCTGGCAAGACAAACACAGACGCAGCACATTCTCTGTGCTCTAAACATACACAAACATAAACTCACAGCCTTCAAAGACCAGATCGCTTTCTTACTCTCAAACAAACACATACACAAAGAGCCGATCATCTAAGATTAAACTTACAAAAGCATTCAGAGAGCACAGAACAAGAATTTCACCAGTCACTACAATAAAGTGTTACTAAAGAATATGGCGGTTTTTTGATTTCTCAGCTGATTTTAATGTAAATCCAGATGGAATTAATTTTTAAGAAAACTCCCCTTCACCATTAAAAGATGTAAAATAACAATCTAGTTAAAATTCACAATGTACATAAGAAATCTGTTTTTACCTGTGTTTTCTCTTAAAATAAAGTTAATTTCTTTGGCTCACATTAAACTAAATTTATATTTTGCATTAAAATTCACAGGCGGTAAGTATAGGGTAGTATAGTATAGTACAATATTGCACTTTACATTACAGTACAGTATAACTAGTATATAAATGGGTAGATGGGTAGTCAAAGGAAATATATCAAAGGAAAAGCCTGTATATACACTGTGATGTAACAAGCACATCAGAAAAAACCTGCAGCCTTTTAAACTGGCTAATATTTACTCAATGAATGGTACTATCTATTCTTCAAACTGCCTTGCCCTTATGCCAACTTTGAAAGAAGTTATTAATAGCATAAATAATGCTGTATTTATCAACCATTTGTTTCTCACACACCTTTGTCTATCTTTATCAGCTTTCAGAGGGACCTAAAAAACTCAAACAAGACATTCTTTTTGTGTACTAAAGGTGTGGGAGAAAGAAAGTAATTTGACCTTCTTGTCTATTGAAAACTCAATGAGTCAGCAAAACAAGAGCCTCTCTGAGGGTACTGTAACCCAAGTATGTGTTTGGCTGAGATGAGAGGGATCATGGGGCCTGGCAGGTTCTGTCTCTGTGTGTCAATGGAGGCTAATTGGGTTGCTGCCTGCAGAGAGAATAGATCAGACTCTATCACCCGCTTCTGTCGGACTCTAATTAGTCTGAGTTTAATTCTTCAGCTTGAAGGAATCAATAAGAAGGCTTGTTAGAGTTCATCTGAACATACTCTCTCCACAGACCACTGCTAATGTCAGGAGTTTTTCAGTGTGACAGCACAGCAGTGGGGAATCTTTTTAATTTGCTTTCAATGTGACCACTGGGCTTTAGACAAGCTCTTAACCAGCAATAGATCAGTGATTAGGGTCTATTGTAGCAAAGTAAGAAAAAACTTCTGCAGAAACTACTATTCCCAGCTTTAATCAGTCGGGCAGGGCCTTTTTCTGCTATTGTCATCGCACTGTGGATGAATCCCAATAAACATATTATCCATCCTAATAGATATGCAGGATTGGGATAAGTGTGTCCCAAACCTAGTGCAAGGAATGTGCCCAGATGGTATAGTAGTCCTGAGAATGTGCATTTTGTTTGTGATACTTTGTTTGTGATTGTGAACTTTGTTAAAGTTCAGGAAGTGTGGCACTGGGATGTAAATTTATGACTTTACAATATGTACCAATAATGGGATACTGTCTTGCTAATAACTAATTTGTCAAACACTACATGCTAACAGTGGTAGGGCTGATACTGTCCTGCTGTAATTAAGTCATGGGTTTTTACTCAATCGTTTTTTACTCAATGACTCTGCCTATTGTCAGGACTTTGGCAATGCTACAACAAAGCAGGCTATAGATAAAGTTTTATTTTGGAGGGTAGCCAAGTTCTGAGCTCAAACTATAGCCAAAATAGAGCCAGTTCAGCACCTACAAACAAGTCCTGCAAGACTAAATACTCCAATCAACAGGGCGTGAATGCCCAGCTAATATTGTGTAAGTACGTATGCGATTGTGCATGTGCGTATGTGTGTCAAAATAGGAAACCTTGCACAAGATGTTTGCTTTCCTCCTTTTCCCTCCTTATTCCACAAACAAAAACAAAAGCTCTTGTGGTCACAATGCAAGAGGAAAGCTGAATATAGGGCTGATTCTAGACAGGAAGTAGATCAGTTCCTATAAGGCATTATGTGAGCCAGAGACCCTTCTGAGCAGATGCTCTGTGAGGGAAGGGCAAATTTATACGTAGGGGACAAGAGATGAGGTCTTTTAATAACAAACACCTCCAGCATCAGTGCTTTAGTTTTTTATTTCTAAGTGAATGCCTCAGGAAAGGATAAGGCAGAGGAAAACACACTTCATTAAGGAAAATGTAATACTTAAGGTCTGTAATAAATGTGTGGAAAGCTGCAGTAAGGCGAAGTTTTTTAATGTGGCCTTTTTAATTGCCACCCCTAAAAACCTTGTTTCTTTTGAGATCTCTGGGTATGCCAGCTGAAGCCTATTCAAAGCAAGGATCCAGACCACAGGCCAATACGTCAGCCCCCTTCCTAGTTTTCACACCGAGAACTAAGAAAAAAATGGTTTAGAACACATGGTTTAGATTGGAGTCCCATTCTATAGATTAAATTGCAATGTTCTGTAATTCACTTTATATTGTCCACTTTGATTCCACTTTAGAACTTTATTCAGTAAGAGCAAGATATGCAGACTAAATATTAGAAACATATACTGTGAAGTATACATTTAAATGTGCTGTAATTATGTGTTGTGCCATAAACATCTCATAAACAAAGACATCTAGGTAAACAATGCTTTTTCTATTGAACAAGATACATTTTTGTATGTGTTTTGTATTGTTCCATTACCAGATTTGTTTACCTATTTAAAGTACACAGTAAACCCCTCATTTATCAGTATCGCTTTTGAATGATGTTTTGTACAGAAACATTTGTTAATTCATTAGGTATCACAAACTAACAATTACATTTTAACAGCATTTAATAACATGAAATATATATATTAACATTATATATCATTAAACTAATATTAATATACTATATTATAATATTATATATAATTAATATACATAATTCATTTTAACTAATGTTCTCAACATTGCTACCAGTTTAGTCAACACAAGTGGAAATCTGCAAAATGGTTTCACACTATGGTTAAACAGTTTGGAGCAATTACACTGGTCAAACGAATCAGGCTTTGGGGGTCAAACATGCCCGAGCGCGGTTCACAGTGTCTAGTGTGAGTACATACTAAATACTAAATACACTTATGCTCTCTAAAGTAAGTTAACTAAAACATTTCTACTAAAAAAAACTGATTCAGAATCTGGGAAGTACTAATGTGAATATGTAAACACATGGGTTAAGGGGACACAAACACAGATTGTGGAGGAGACTGTGGGAGACAGACCCACTGAGCACCCTGGCAGAGATTCAAATTGCTTCTCATTTGTCATACTTTCACAGACATTTTGTGGGTCATCTAAGCATGGAGAGGGAAATAGGTCAGAGGATTCCACAGGCTACATAGAGACAGCCTACAGAAAGAACTACAGAACAGAAAGAGACAGCATGAGAGATTGACAGAGAGAGACAGAGAGAGATTGCACTGAAGACTTTATTTAACAGGGATTCCAAACCACCCACTGTTGCAATTGGCAATTGGACCAATTGGAGCAAAACCAATGAAGCTTTTCTGGCTCTCCTCCCACTCTGGTTAACTTCTCCAAGCACAGCTGCTCTTGCGAGGGTAAATGACTTAGCCTGCATGGTGATTTAAATTCTATGCTACAGTTACAGAGAGGTAATTGTCTTCTCTAGAAAAACATGTCTCAATGAATTCCCTTTCTAAAGGTAAAGTTAACTCAAAAAACTTTTTTTTTCATATTGTTCCAAACACATCAGAGTTTTTTCTTACGTGCAACACAAGGAACACAAGGTGATGTTTTGAAAAATGTTTACAGTGCTCTTTTTCATGCAATAAAAGCATACAGTGACAAGGGGCTGTCAAGCTACCAGTTTTGAAGAAAGAAAGTTATACTGGCTGTTACATGTCTTGACTTCCATTTGATCCAATGGAATCTCTTTCAAGAAGACACATCTGTGCGTCACTGTAATACCTCATATGCAAAGTGATGAATTAAAATTTTACATGACCAGTGTGTGTGTAAGGATTCTTTGTGTAGATATGCTTCACATGTCCAATGCGCTACTAACATACAAACCCAGAAATACCAAGAGTATAATAAAGTCTTGCACTGTATCCAAAAGGAGAGAGAGTAATAAAGGGAGGGGGAGGGCGGACACAAAGCTGACTTCACTTGGAAAAGAAAACCAGCATTGTGCTCCAGCTATTTACCAATGACGTCCTCCCACCTCAATCTTACTGTGAAAAAATAATTTACTGAAGCAGCTGTGCTTCCTGCACGGAAGGGGCTGCAACAAGAGTGACCCCAGTGACCCAACCTTCCTCTGTGTTGTGCTTTTCTTACAGCTTTATTCCTAAACTATGACTGCTGGGTGCCAACCTGGGGAAAACTATTAAAATCTGAAATGGGAAAGAATGTTTTAAAGGGAAATGTTATGGAAAATGAATTTTCTGTGCTTCACTGTTCATGATGAAACAAGGTAATTGGTTAGGGTACATAAATCATTAGCAACCAAAGACGTTAATAATAAAACAATAAAAATAGAGGTTAAAAAAACATTGAAAAGTGTTTAAACTGTTTCTGGTGCAAGACAAACATCACTAGCATTTTAAGTGAAGAAAAAATTAAAAAGCAAAAAATGTGGAACATGCTTTTTTAAGGTTTAAGGGTGGCTGAGATGTGGTTTAATAAAGTACACAGTAATGCAAACAGAATGTTATCCAACATTGCCTTTACTTCACAACAGCTGCCTTCCACTGACTTTCCATATCTGTTCTGCTCCAGGGCCTGATCCACTTCTCCAGCTACCATCACTCTCTCCCTTCCTCTTTCTTTCTGTCTCATTCTCTCCAGACATGACCATATACAGATGCACATGTTCCTCCAGAGGAACCACCAATCTTTCATTCACTAGAGCAAACCCACATCTTCCCATACGCACAGATGGAGGTGCATGATGGGGGTGTCTGATTCTTCATGGAAAACAAGGCTAAAAGAAGGAGCATGGCTGGTTTCCTCTCAACTGAAGCATCTCTAGAGACCCTACAGGAAGGAGAAGCTCAAGTTTTATTCTACTACTAGCAGTCACAGACCACAGCGCCTCACAGGAAGATCCAATTAAGGAACGACATGTGAAACTTCACAAAACTATGATCACTAAAAACCAATTAAAGTAAATTGCGCGGAATGATTAAAACCTCAACACTCAGACAGGAAATGAACATTGAACACTAAACAGAGAAAATCATTTCATACTATCTGTGATGTGGTACAGTTATTTCCCTATTTACAAGGTAACCAAAGTTTCCACCTAAATTCCATAGTTACTACAGTTACTGCAATAGAACTTGTAACTAGAACTTGTAACTAGTAAAATAGAACTTGGTCTATGCTACCACTAGAATACATTTTTTGTAGCACACATGATGATAAGATGCTTTGGTTTGGCCTTCTTGAAAAGCAATCAGGTCAGTCTCACTCCCTGACCATGTCCGGCTGTCCTTCATTGGAATGCAAGCTTTGTGTCTCTGTGAAACTCTGATGTGGCACAATTAAAAGAGAGGAATCGAGAGAGTAGAAAGAAATTGCTGTGCAGACAAGGTCATCTTCTCTGTGTGGGCCATCACATCTCAGTCCTTCATGAAGTGGAGACAAAGACAAATTCTGAGGGAATCACCAGGGTGTTTTAAAAGAAGAGTCTCTCACTTTTAGTCTCTCACCAAAGGACAAACAGGAGATACAATTTATACAGTTTACTTATTTAAACTTAGGTTGCTGACCTTGTGTGTGAAATTGTTGTTGCATGCTTGTTATTAGCCTGCAATTTGTGAGACTTTGTGATTTTAACGTACTATAGCATGTTGTAATGAGGTACCCTTGAGTACCTCCTATATTTGTCACAATAGCAAAAGAATGCACGTAAAGTATATGGAACTCTCGCTTTGTCTCTCACTTTGCACGTAAAGTACGTAAAGTATGGGACTACTACTTCTGTAAAGTATGCTTCTGGTCTTACTCATTCCATTCCATTTTGCACGCATACTGATAAACAGTTAAAAAAATATATTTAAAAAAAATATATTCCCAGATTCTGTAGGCAAGTGCAGCTACCCTTCACTGTGATGATGTAATGTCTTCTAATTTAAGGAGGACTCAAAGAACGATGATGAAAAAGTACTGTTTTGAATTTGCAGAGGGATAATATTTTCTCAGATCTTTTCCTGATGGTCAAAGATTTTGATTACACTATTATCGCAGAGTCCACTGGTTATTATACACCAGCCTCCACCCAGAACACCAGAGATGTCATGCTCATCAGCATGACATCAACATCTGCACAGATACAGTAAACAGGCGTGAGAGTGTGGGCCCACCTCCTCTTGTGATGCGAAGTTACGGGCCATTGGATCCACGGACCAGTAACAGTAATCAAAGCCAAACTCCATCAGCCTCTCCCTGGTGTCAGCCAGACCCTCAGCTCGCCCATCCAAACGCCCCTCCAACTAGAAATAAAAGAGAACAACAAAAAGTGATAAAGGATACTTTTTCTGAAGGCTTGTTCTTGCCCGTCTAAAAGTTGCTTCCACGATGCTAATGTGTTGAAAGTGGTTGCCAGTTTGGTCCTGTAGCTCAGTTGGTAGAGCACTGCATTAGCAGTGCAAAAGTTGTCGGTTCGATTCCCAGAGGTAAGCATGTACTGATTAATTGTATACCTTGAATACACTGTAAGGCACTCTGGATAAAAGCGTCTGTGAAATGCATAAATGTAATGCTACGAGTGCTATGAGCACTAAGTGTGTAAATCTGGCTCTTAGCCTAGGGTTGTTGTCCCAGCAGGGTTTTCTATTAGACAATAGTCTTACATAGCAGTCATAATGGCTGAAAACCCTTCATTAGGACACTTATCACCACAGACGACATTTAATCTGTTACTAAGAAACTAGCCCTTTATGTGCTCAGATTTTCCACTAATAATGTTACAACACACTGATTCCAAGAACCGAGACTGTGTGGCTATAGCCTATGCCCGGGATACTCTGCAGTGCACTTGAAAGCAACAATTAGGAGGTTGTTAAGCTGAGAGACAAATGACTTGAGCATCCGAGCATGACCAACTGTCAGCCAGCTATTACCCAGATCTCTGAACATGCATAATACATTTTCCTCAGCTCTTTATCTGCCCAGTTGAGCATCTTCATGGCACAGCACGTGCGTGTGCAGGAGGGCAGCACACACCGAAACATGCCCGGGCATCTCTGGCATGTCCCCCGGCAACGATACATTTCCTAATTATTCACACAATGGCAATCCCACAGCTGACTTAATGACCTGACAATAGGGCCCACAGCTTCACTAATGACCCCTAACATTGTACTCAGCACTGTTATATTTAGGCCATAAATTAAATCAGATAGCATGGTCATGCTCGAAGGACATACACAGCACAAAACATAATTACTTAATAATTGTCTAAGAGTCTACTTGCCTCTACCTCCACATGTGTAGTTAAGTATAACATGTTTTCATGACTACATGCTGCTAATATTTATCAAAATCTTCAAGAACTTAAGGGGGTCATGAACTGTCTTTTGTATTATTTTGTACTGTTCTACTAATAACACTAGAAAGGTTTTTACCTATAAAACACCATAATTGGTAAGTAATAGGCCTCTTTGTACCCTGTTATTGTGGCTCGAGCTTTAAACGTTATGTTTTTCTGGGCATGTTCCATGAAGGATTTGAACGTAACTGCACACTGCTATTATTGAATTCAAGCAATAATAAAGCATTAGTGAGACAGGATAAACAAAGTTTACAGTGTACAGTGTAGCGAACAAATAGACAGGGTCTGACTAACACCCTGAAGACTTCCTGAAGACCCCGAAGACATCTTCATCGTTTGTTAGCGCTAGTAACCCAGCATTAGCATCTCTCTGTATTAACCTCTACTAGCTTACATGGCATGGCACCACAACTCATGTGTGAGTGCATGTGTGCTTACAGTTAGACCTCTGCTTTAACAACATCATGAATGTCCTAAGAGGGTGATATAAAACTGGACCCTTTTTCCATCTTTCATATGTTAAACGTTGGATACTTGTTCACACATTAGCACCTTAAATTAACTAACGTTAGCTTGCACAGTCCTCACACTAAGCTCAGGGAATTCATCAATCACAGTTTATGTGACTGCATTTGGCCCAAGACTCTCTAGTCAAACACAACAATGGTCTGCGTATAGATTACTTATCCTCTAATGGAACACTTGTGTGGTGCATGGAGCAAATAAAACCAAGTGTGAAAACCAAGTCTTTTTATAAGATCACCCTGTCTTTTACAGCAGCTGACCAGATGTGGCTCCTACCATTTATTAATCCATTAATCCAGTGCAGAATAAAGGGAGTATTTCCTGGAAAAATGAAGACTATTAAAAAAAATGTAACATGGTTTAAAAATCTACTTGAAAATTTTTTAGCTCATAATTTAGTTTTTTTTTCCTAAATTTTGTTTTCTATTTTTTCCTAAGGTAATTAACTCAATTTGGTGACTCAATTTAACAGTGGCAGAACACTGTTTGAAAAGTTAGTCAGAAATTGCAACAGTCACTAAAGGAGTTTGGCTTAGTGGAGGGTCAATTCCATGTCACAGAGGGCACTTGATGGCTACTGTTGGACAGATTTGTGTTGGTTTTGTTTAAATCTGTATACAGGTTGCAATTCTGATGTTAGTGTGTGCAAACCTTTTTTTATTCCTTTTAACCAAAAAATGCACAGAAACGGTCAATCCAACACTCAACCAACCCATCAGGTTTTGAAGCATTCACAAAAACTGAGTGGGGAGTAATGTTTAGAAAGAGTTGTAGCTTGGTAATATGTGATCCTGACGAGTTATTTGATCCAGCAGTGTTTGTTTAGGTGTTCCAGATTTCCATATTTAAAAGTGATAGTGAGGTTCTGCTCCTACTGCTCTAATATGTTTACGCAATTCATACTCGCATAAATAAACAAACTGTGTAAAATCCAACAGGAAGAGAATAATCTTCACTATAAACTTCCTGTCACTGAGATCCTCTGCGATTGGCAACCAGATCCCCTCCTCCTTGAACACTAATTGTCAACAACTGCTGTATTTCTAGTGTGTTTTAGAAAAGCAGGTACTTTCTGGCAACATCTGGCAACATAAACTTGTAAACTACTGTAAATCATTTTTTTTGACAAAAACTGTTTAAATTGTTGCATTCAGTTCAATGCTACAATTTACATAAAAATGGTTTTACAAACATATTACACAGAAATTCACAATCATCCCGTTTACATAAATATTTAGCAATAATTGTCTCAGAAAAATTGTAAACACCAGGGACAAATAAACCTACCTTCATATTTTGGACCCGCACCACTTTGTCCTCGACCTGGACAGCTAACCGTCCTCCATCTGAACTTTCCCTGCAGAACAGGAACAGTAATTTTTTATACAGAGCACTTCTAAGTAAACATTTACAAGCATGTTATTTTTGTTATGAACTAGTAATAGTTGAGGACTGTTAAAGCCTTTATTCTTAGCAGTACACTTAACTATAACCTGACCAATATCATATCTGTCACATATCTGTGGCCGTGTTGCAAGCTTAATTTCCACTATTTTTTTTTTTCTCTTTAGTTATTTGTGGTTTAAGACAACAGATTTAGTTTTTGTTTTAGCTAAATGGCTTAATTTAATTGCATGTTTATTTGGAGCAAAGAGAGGCTGATCACATCCAGACCCATATTAAGACAGACCAGCACAGAGAGAGGCTGGAAGATTAATCTCTGTGCTGTTGAGCTGCATGTCTGAGAAGGTCAAATTGAAATAAAAACAGATCTCTGAAGACCCCACTATAAGCTGTACAGCTGAGTCAAAGCAGGTGTGTGTGCAGGATATGCGTGTTATTGTGTGAGAGAGCAGCTACGACAGCTGTGGAAACTCCTGTTCGGGTTTCAGATAACAATGATGCAATCAATTGAAATCCATTGTAAAAGTATGGTTGTGTAAAAACCCAACTCTGAAAAAAATCAGAAAAAAATCCCAGTCTGGGAAAGAAACTGCTGCATATTTCTAAGATGTATTAAAGGTAAAATGTGTATTTTTATGTTTAGTCATATCTGTTTAAGTAATTTTTTAGTTTTCCAATTTCCATTAGGTGCCGCTAACAGCAAAGAAATTACAGACTGTAATGGACTTTTAGCCAATGCAGGGAGTTTCACTGAGTGTTTTTGCTCGTGTAGTACCATGTGGGTCAGTATCACTCTGCCAACAGTGAACGGAGATGTGAGCCCTACCCTCAACCACAGCAGCCTGCTTTGACTGCCAGTGTGTGTATTTTATAACATAACCCACTGAAAAACAAAACACAATGACAACATGTTTACAAACATAAATTATTGTACCATTCCTACATGTTTATCCTAAAAATCTGTTGTGTTTTCTGATGAGCGTTAAATTTGTGAAGCAATTTTCCATATTTTTACCATGTTGCTTGGATATACCATAGCATATTTATGGGACTGGGACTTTACCATGGTAAATGTCTAAAAACATGGTAGTACCATCACATATCCATTATGCAAATACTAATAAAACAAACAAAAAAAACAGTGACAGAAAGCTATGAAGTTGTCCTTTGTGATGCAGCCTTCAGGGACTTTTTAAATGTCAAGTCGAACAGCTACAGCCAAACACAAGCAGATAGCTTTAAATCTCAATGTGGGAGTTTTTTTACCCCCCTGCTGTAGTAATAACACTCACATACTGTAGTAATTTGGCTAATGCTGAAGGGTTGCATGGTGGGTTCTAATGGGGTACATTTTGTAGAGCTGTGTTTAGATCCCCCACAACACTTTTCATGACTTTATAAAAGGTTAAAGCAAAACACATTTGTCAGATTTTACTAACACAAGGTGTAGTAACATTTGTAATAAAATTATGTAAAAAGAAACAAATATAAAAAATATATAGTAATGGACATGAACATGTGATTTGGGGGGGGGGGGATGGGTTGGGGGTTATGGGGATTCAAAAAGATTTTGGAGATTATGGTAACTTTAACAGGCAATAATGCTTTGACTGCTCAATACAAAAACACTTTATACGATATACAGTACAATATACATGCAATAGATCTGCATTTATGAAATAACATGTTTGGCTGTCAGTGCAACTCTATTCCCAGACATAGCAATAGCACCAACAACTCAAGGCTCTTTATGGACTCACACCATTGAACAGCATTTCAATTGTACTTTCACACTCAGTATCATAAAACACAATATCAAGAAAAGCTGGTAATACCTGGAGTTCAGCGGGCGAACCCGGACCGCGACTTTCACGTTTGCCATTCGTTTGACACAGGACGGAGAGAAACGATTAACTGCAGTTCAACTGCAGATATAGTCCATTTATTAAATCCTTCAAATGCGGTAAATTATCCCGATGAGAATAAGGAAATCCGTCGCAAACGTCTCTGGCCATGTTATTGATACCGTCTACTTGACAATCACAGAGCACATTGTGAAGCCGCGGCCGCAGTTAAACTGCGCTCAAACTTTCTGCAGTTTCTCCGAGAGGGACTGTTACGAATCCTACTACTGGGAAAATCTCATGAATATTAATCAAGTTGAGTGACGCTCTTTCAGTTGATTTAACTGATTTGCTGACAGAGACTATCTAACATTAAGTAAGGCGTGGCTTATGAATATAAAATGTTTGGTTTCTGTTTTCGTTACTATTATGAGTAAAAACATAGTAAGAAAAGTGGGAGAAGGGAAAGACATATAGACAGGCAATAACTGCCAGAGACATACTTAAAAGTATATTTTATTACATTAGATTTGTTAAGCATTAAACAAGCATACAGTTTAAAATGAACTGATAATAATATTGTCCAACATGAACAAAGAGTGTAATTACACGTGCAGATCAGAGCCTATTATGAACACACAAATATAAACACACACAAACAATCAGCAGCAAAGGCAACAATCACAATTAATGATGTTGACAGAAACAAACACCTATAACAAATAAGTAGAAAATCATGATGCAGGTTGCAAGAAAGCACAGTAAAGGGTCTGTATTCTGTTCTATTGTGGAGCAGTGCGAGTAAAAACCCCTAATCTAAAGATTATTTATTGAACTATGAATGACTTGTTCATCAACAAACATTCACCTCACAACTAACAATAAATCAGCCGTTAAAATATTTTAAAAATCATATAGATGAGCTCAACATTTTGTTTTAATAAGCATCACTCATTGCCCTTTAGTATAATAGTGTTTGGCTAAGATTCACGTCTACAGTTGGGAATTTACACTCCTGTATCCCCCTAGTTGTCACTGAGAGACTTGCAGTATGTCACTAGGGTTTGTCACAGGAGGCAATGAGAACTGGGTGGCCAGGGAAAGTTGCTGAAACTTCTCCACAGACTCCTGTATAAAGCAAGCGAAGAAACAACTGTGATTTGTGATCATTTCTGTCTGTGAATGTAATGTTTAGCATGCTCTGAAATAAGTCACTATCAGATCTATTATGCCAGTCAGTAAATATATCATGAAAAATATCCATCTATGTGAAAGGATAATGTTGATATTTAATAAAGCAATAAGAGAAGGGATATTAAGAGAGAAGTGCTATAATTTAAGTATAGCTATGGCATTGAAGGCCTTGTTTAAAAAATACAAATACATAATACAAATATTTAGAACTTTTTTCCACTAGAAACATTTTAGTAGTAAGCAAATTAAGTGCTATTACAGACTTTCAGAGAGATGAGACGGACCATCAATTTTTTAAATGAATGGGATAAATCATAATGATTAATATAAAAGTTCTAGTTGTGGAGGGTCAGAACTACCCGTTTCATAAAATTACGTAAATATGCCCATGATGCAAATCTGATCAATATATTTAAACGCAGCAGATGGAGTAAAAATTTACCTCTGGCCATGATAACACTGACAACTTTGGCCAGTGGCAACCCACTTCCTCCTCTCTCAGAAGCCCTTTCTCTATTAGTCGTTTTATCAGGAACAGGTAGTCAGTCCTCTGTACAATGAAATAAAGCACCGTTTATTAGGATAAACCATAAACATGGTCATATAAACTGCAGACATGATAAAAATAAATGCAACATATCCTACAACTGTAGCCTCGTAAATAACTAAATCACAACAGTTAAATGACCAGTGGTGGTCACCTCGCGGTCTGTGGCACTCAGAGTGCCAGTGAGAGTGGGTTCACTGAGGAGGAGATGCAAAGGAGCTGTAGGAGAGGAAGTCCGGCCCCACAGTAGCAGAAATTTATGTAGCAGGGCAGATCTCTCATTGCCCTCACCTGAAGACACCAGTGGCAACTCTCCGGATACTGCAAACAATCATGAACAAACAGAATAAGTCATTATTCATGTCCTGTATTGTATTTATATTGTTCTCAGATTTCAATTAATTGACCAATTACCCAGTTTGCAGGCCAGCTGGACAGTACAACGCAACAGCATCTGCTCAACCACTGGAGAGAGGAGCTATAGACCAAACGTAGAAAAGAAAAACAGATTTCAAGAAAAAACGGATTTAAAAAGGTTTAATGATTAATATAATGATAAATGTAAATGATCAGTTCTGACTTCTGGACTAAATTGTCAGATACAAATTAAGAGACTGTTTGGGGTCTGATTACTTTTTTACATCCAAGTGTCTGTCCCACTTTGTCCAGCAGAACCTCAATCTGATGAACCATGAAAACCTCCTCATTGGACCTGGGTCCCACTGCGACACTCAGCACTTCCTGAAACATTGGATTCATGGTTTGATCTGAACCAGTTGTATTAGAAAGTTTAGACAGCATCTTTAGCTACATGTGCTTTCCCTGCCATGATCATAAAACATGCTTGTCTAGATCTAAGGTAATTTGTTTGCTCAGTGCTTATTTGTATTTATAACTCTGTTATTATTAGTGATAAAGAAAAATAAAGGCCAATATGAGATCGTTGCAGGATTGAGAGTTTCTCCTTAAAATATAGCCTTCTCAACAAACTTTGATTTTATATACTAGGTCTGAAACAACATGGCAAAGGAATTTGTGCATAAATCCACAGATCTGTATCATCAGTATATAAACCTGCTTTGCAATATGGGACTCCAGCACTAGGTTAGCGAGACTAACCTTAATTTCAATCATGACCTCTGATCCCAGTGGGACTTTATGAGTGCAGTCTGAAATACATGAGGACCCAGTATCAAGCCCTGAGGCACTCCTCTGGACTTGCTGACTTTTGCATGCTCCCTCACACTCTTTACCATTCAAGCTAGAGGAGGGGGGTAAACTCTTCATCACTCGATCAAATGCAATCTTCCACTCTCTCTTTAGAAGCACTGAAAGATATATTTAAACATAAATGTTTCAGAGTCAGACAATAAATACTACATGAACACTTGACATTTTTCTGTCACTAGAATTGTACATTATTACTTGTAATGTTGGAGGACAGCCAACTGCAAGCCTTTTCTGTAGCCAAGCGAGTGGTAATATTCTCCGCTGTTCTTAGAACCTAAACCAAACCACAAAATGTGAATCATATTACAATTATTACATACTTACATATTACAATTAACAATGATTATCTTGTTGAATTTTTATTTCTAAAATGAAACATGGAAAATCAGAACATCACTGTACTACAAATGTTTACCCAAGGCAAACACTGCATAACTGGTTTTGGGAATTTCTCGTTTCCTGCCTATTGACAAAAATCAACCACTTTCCCCAGTACTCACAGCAGTAGAGGTCTCCAGGGGAAGAAGGACTCTGACAGCTCCAGGGGCATACTCACTGCAGAAACTATTAGAACATGTGATTTAATAATGAAGAAAAACAATCGCCAAATACGTCCTAGATAAAAATGATAATGCATATATAGCAAAAAGAGAAAGAGTAGACCTGCTGACCTGGTGGCTTTCCCCAGTGCTTGCATGCCTGCATCACAGAGCTGAGCACAGATAGAATCATTTAGCTTGGAGGTTTGGATGTTGACACTATCCAAACTCAAACTGTCTTTGAGTGTTTTCTCTCCACCCTGCACAAGTTCTAATACTAGCGTAGCCCTGCCACACACAAAATTTGATGAAAACCAAATCTGAATTTATTTTCATGGACCAAACCTTAGAAAACGCAAATGGGTGTTGAGACTGACTTGATGTGTTTGACGCAGTTGGAGCCAACTCTTTCTGCAACAAATTCCACAGTGCGTCTGAGAGAAGGGGGCTGGTTGTGAAAGAAAGCCTGTTCTAGATCCACCTATGTAAAAACATGAAAAACATACAGACACACATGGATGACGTGCTTGCATGTACATCTACAGTTGTACTAATAGAAGGCTTTTTCTGGCAGTGTACCTGCAGTTTCTGCTGAGAGCGGCTTGTGGACGCTCCCCTTGGTTCTGCAGATGTGGGGGTGATCTTGCGGATCAGGCCTCCACTCCTAGATGTGCTTCCAGCCACAAAAGCAGCAAGAAGTTTACGAAACTCTCCTGGCACAGGAATAGAGAAGACGGAAATCCATCAACACCCATGTCTGAGAGTTTGTTCCAACTATATCCTGGTGAAATATGTATTTTTTTCAGCACAGTCTGCTCTTACCTAAATATGGGCAGCAAGTGTAAAGCAGCTGTTGGTCCACTAGTGTGAGGGTGTCCTGAAATGTAAATGCTTTCAATTTCAGGGTTATTCCTAACAGGGGTTAAACATATTTCTATCTATACAAAATAGAAAAAAAGTTAAACAGTATCCAAGTATCCAGAAAAAAAAGACATGAAATGTTTTTTCTGAATATTTAGTAATCTGATACAAGTATTTGATGCTAGTATTTACTAACCAGCCCCTGCATAGTCATGTTATTCTCCATTTCCTTGATTTCTTCTTCTTCAAGATCTGTGCTGAAGAAGAGATCTTCTGGAAACACTGGAATCTGAGAGTGAGAGAAAGACACTACTTGACTTTTTTTCCCCTCGTTGCCTGGCAATGTCTTTTGTTATTGATATCTCACCTGAAAAAGCCAGCCGAGGACTGCCACAATAAGCAGCTGGTTCATGTAACACAGGTCTCCCCCTCGACCCAACAGCATCCTCCTGAAAAACACATTTAGCCGCACAATCACACACAAACCTTACCTTTTACATATGTGTCCTTGTAAAAGCTTTATAAGTTACTAAACTTTGGGGGATCATGCAACAGACTATTTTACAACATGTTACAAATGTTAACTAAAAACTTTACTCACATTTTAAGTGGAACTTAAGGAAAAGAATAAACTAATACGTCACATGACTCCTCTAATTGCATGGGGCTAAATTTAGGATAAACTCACTTGTAGATGTGGAGCAGCAGGCAGAGAGCAGTCCTGTAGCAGGGCAGTAACGGACCGGTGTAATCCAACATGGAGAGGAACTCTACCATCCAGGGCACCGTTAAAATGGTTCGTCTCCTGTGCACAGAACTCCTCAAAACAGCATACACATCCAAAACTGGAGAACTCTGAGAATACAAGAATAGAAGTAATCAGACCTTTCCTGAGATGCATGTGTCTCTCGAAATTATTCTTGAACTTATACAATACATACTTTACTGCGAAGTGTGATTGCAGCTTCCTGAATGTCTCTAGATGGAGGCTCTGAGGTGTGGTAGGGCAGGAAGGAGATGAAACCCAAAAACTTAGCTAGAAGTCGAGCCGTGAGGAGCACAGAGGAGAAACGCTGTTTCTCATCCTGACATGAAGGAGAGACACAAAATTGCTGTAAACCACTTTATAGTCCTGATTAATTTAAAGCCCGTTTTGCTATTTGCTTAAACCTGTTGCTCCATGTCTCCATCGCCCGTCTCCTCTCCTTGTGCTGGGCTGGCATCCGGGCCAAGAATGGACACCTCATCCAACTTCAGCAGCTCTTGACACAGGCCATCTTTTAGGTGCTGGTTTAGCTGACAGCTAATATAAAGATGACAGAAATTAGAGCTGACAGAAATTCACAGTTTGAACTAATTTATATCAGTTAGCATTTGCTGTACAATTGAAGCTAAACTGGGTCCAACATCAAAAGTCAACACCTACCAGCCGGCTGTTCGAAGAAAGTCTCTAAAGAACTCCTGGTGTCCAGGGAAAGAAGGTGGGGGGCAGGGTCCAATGAGTCCCTGTGGCTGGACCAGACGTTGCTGAAGTCGCTTCAGACGACCTGCATCTGCTCCCAGCATGCCCAGCAGATCTGCGTCAGGGGTGTCATTGGAAGAACCCAGAACACAAGGGCCCTTACACATCTGGAGAAAGTAAACAGTGAATGTGTGTTGGCTAGAAGAACAGAACTGTTTGTGACAGATTAAATATAATATCAACTGTTTATTTTGGTTTACCTGGATGAGCTGTTTCTGGAAAAGTCGGGCAAAGTGAGAATGGTTTCCTGCTGCTGTGAGCTGACTAACCATCATCCTGTTGGATCAATAGAAATTTTACAATCATTGCATAAAGAAATCACAATAAAATTAAGTACACATTCCCACAAACAACATTAATACAATTAATGTCTTTACCAAAACACTACATAAGCATTAAAATGTAAAAGTGGGCAGTCAAATGTTTGTTTAAATTACTTTTAATAAATGGTCTTGAGAGGAAGCATTAATTTGAAGTCTGTCTACATAGTAACATTTAGAAATTATGGTAACACTATGAAGAAGTCAATGCAGAATATAACTGAACACTCACTTCAGTTGAAACAGTTTGAAACTTTAAAGTTCTTCCCTAAACTTGCACCACCAATAAGGTGTGCATTTGTCTCCGTAAGTTTCCAGAAACACTTAAAACTTTACCTGACTCTGTTGCCTATTGCAGCCTCAAAATTCCAGCCAGGTTCCTTATGAGAGTCCTCCCATTCTCTCAACAGCTCGTAGAATACGTCCCTGCCACAGAAATGAGGAACATACCATGATAACCAGGAAAAGAAACAGATCTATAACCTGAAGCCTCACATATTTCAAATGAGTGATGTAGAAGCAGGTCTTGCTGTACCTCTGCTTCTTAAAGGTGTGGAAGGCCCTGTCACTGCTGAAGTTGGAGCGGTTGTCTGTAGCGGGCTGAAATGACACTGAATGAATGAACATAGGTGGAGTGGGCGGAGCCTGAGGAAGCAAAGATATTATTGAGCATGTAGGTTTTAAAGAAAAGATGGAGGAGGTTTTTTTCATGAATTAAAAAGCAATGCATACTTTAGCTGTGCAGTTATCCTGAGCTTGTGCCAGGCGATCTCTCAGTGCAGGTGAGAAAGCCCCCACTCTCTCATTCTCTGACAGGAGTCGTAGAGTGCACTTGTCCAGGTGTGACACCAATCTGATGGGACACAAAACAAAGTCAGGCACAATAAAACTAAGCAAAGACAGTGAGCAGGAATGAGAGTATTGTTAGACTCACTCAAATTGATTTTCTAAGACTTTGACGGCAAAATACACACAGTTGTGGACATTTCCCAGGTAAGTTTTCTCCAGAACATCTGCAAACCCACAAAAACAGAAATAAAAAAATAACTTTTTAAATTCCTGTAACACAATACAAAATGCAATGTGAAGGGGGCCTTAAAAATACAACTGGCTGTGAACAAAAAAACACACACAAAAAGAAAATACAGAAAATACCCTTGCTTTTCCCACTTATATGATTATACATACAAATATATACAAAATTTGGATAATTGTTATAATGAGCTTTGAATGCCAAAGATCTTATGTACAAACTGTCATTTAAATAATCATAAAAGTTATAAAACGTAGTTTAGTGCAGTAATGCATTTTAAAAGGCTGCAATCTACTAGCTTGGACTGTGCAGAGATCAGTGTTATGAAACTCTTGTTTCATATTCACTCTTGTTGTTTTTATTGAAACTCTTGCTTGTTTTATGACACAGAATGATGTAACATGCAAGGTTAGCAAAAATACTCTTAAAATCTAAGGAAGCTTGTAAATCTGGATAAACCTGGACTGTGTTCACACACGCCGATTCCCTCCTCTGCAGATTCAGAGACAGGCACACCACGAGATGTCAAAAGCTGCAGCACAAAGAACAGCTCCAGAAAAACACACGGAACCAGGTTCTCTGGAACCAAGACACATTTACATTCATTAGAATATAAGCATCCAAATTTCATGTATGTAGATATTAACAAAACGTAGATCTTCAACATGATTAAGTAATCAGAATGAATGAATCATTATAATGCCAAATACATTTATAAACATGCCAAAAACATTTTCCATAAGGTATTCCAAGGAATAGCAAATCATATTTTCCACAGCACAGATCCAAAGTTTGATAAGCAGGAATGGCTGTATATAGCACCCTCTGTAGGTCATTTACCTAAAATGCAGGTACAATACAGCGCCGCTAACAGATCTAACTCTCGAGTTTGCGTGACTTTGTCAGGGTCAGGGCAAGGTGTCTGGGAGTCGGGCGTCACCTTAGACCCCTGCCTGTGCACAGTTTTGGTTGGGGTGCAGATGATAGGGGTGGTTTTCAGTGGAGAGCTGGTTTGCTGGGCAAGTTTAGACCTAGACAAAATGAGAGAAAGCAAGTAAGGAAGACAGAAACAAGATTTTAGGAAAAACATTTAGAAAAAAACAAAAACAAAAAAACAAAACCCCCTAAATTTCTTAATATTTTCTGATTATCTAATATAATGACATTTAAGTGTGCAATACTTTATTGCGCCACATTCTCACAGCCCTAACATACCGTTCTCGCTTGAGTAACTCGCGCTCTTCCTGCAGACTGTGAGGACCTCCACAGTTCAGTTTGGCTGCAGTGCTTTCTGAAACAGTAGGGGGGCTGGCAGGCAGGCTGAGTGGGGTTGAGGTGAAACAGCTCTTGGGTTTAGAGTTGGGCCGCTCTGCACTCACTGGGGTTGGGTTAATTCTCCGAGAGGGTTTGGTTGTCCTAGATGGACAAAAGCAGGAAAGTTTAAATCAATGTTTCATATTACATTGATTAAGTAAGTGATGTTCCCACAGGTTTCCCACACCTTTTGCCTAATACATTTCTATGACTTTTCCAATCATATTGACCATCTTCAAAGATACACACACACACACATATAATTATTTATATAAAAAAATTATATAATTTATAACCTGTGCAAGACTGAAATACTTTGAAAAGCACTTTTTAACGACACTTACACTGGTGAAGCCTGGGCAGCACCAACAGGAGGAAAGTCTTCCAAGTTATTGAAATTGAGCTGCATCTGTGTTGGAGGTGACACTGTTTCAATCCTCACACCTTTACTCCTTCTGCTACTTCCATCCCAGCGACATCCTTCCTCTGACAGAGTGCCACGAGCTCCAGTCTGCCGCCCGGTGGCGGATCCCCCAAACCCTCCACTTCTTCTGCGCCCGCGGTGCTGCTGTGTTGAAGGGCTGGGCTGGGTGTCTGAGGGTGACATCATAAAATCTCCAAGACTGTGGCGCTGGGCGGAGCGTCGCTCGGTAGGGGTGTTTCGAGGAGCAGGGCTCCATACAGAACTGAAGGAGGGGCTGCTCAAGGCACTGACACCACTGAAACTTTGAGAGCCAGAAAATGGGCTCTCCTGCTCACTCTTTCCGCCCACCGGGGATGTAGACGGGACAGGAGAGAAGAGCTGGACTCGACTGGCGCTGCGCACAGCCTGGATCGTTGTGGATTTGCTTCCTCTTCTTTCAGAACAGCCCTGAGTTCTGACAGATCTGGAGGTGCTGGGGGTCTTGGCAGGTGTGGTTGGGCCATGAGTCAAAGTGTGACTGCCCTGATCCCGCAAAAAATTCAAGAGGAAAGGCACAAACTCTTGTTTCCAGACCTTTACTGGAAAGTCTGGTGAATCACAAACCTGTTAAGACAATTAAACAAAACAGAAAAAACATATAGACACACACTATATATTTAATACTTATACACACACACATCCATCCATCCATCCATCCATCTAATATATATATATATATATATAAAATTACAGTGTGTGTGTGTGTGTATATATATATATATATATATATTACACTATACTATACTATATATCACATTACAATAAAAAAAATTATGCTTTTAAAATTGTATTGCATTCTAAAAGTAATTTCACACCTAAGACTGGGGGAAAAAATCCCCTTTCAAAACAAGATGTTTTAATTTTCAATTTAACAATTTTGAATAACAGCACGATGTAGATCACAACATTCTCACTTAGTACTCAATGATCGGTGTCGTTAACAATCTTATGAGTTATTCGAAAGTTAAAAAGTAACACACACATAATGTACACAATTATATAATGTAACTTTAAGGTTTGTTTGCTAATGTAGCTGTACGTTAGCTGGCTGACCGTCAGAAAAACAACCACTTTTCCTCTATGCCAGACAATGACGGTGCCACATGACGGCATTAAAAATACTTGCAACGACAGTAACATCTGAATTCTTACATTCTGATCTTTGAGCCAGAGCAGAGCCGCGCTCAACTCAACTTTACTGTCCAGCAGCGATTCCAAAAGAGCCGCCATTCTGCTGTGATCAACCGGAGAGTGACGTTTCTCTAACCTGCGCCGGGATTGGCTGATCAGGAAAGCGCGCGTCAAGCGCAAAGGCAGTAACGTCTTTGATTATACTTCAAAATATAAGTTCACAGACTTTAGTTCTGTTTTTTATTTATGTCATACAAATAATATGTTTTTACAGATATATACAGATATAACAGATTTTATTTTTTGTAAAACAGTACAGTTGTGTAAAACCTGCTCTAATAATGTCTGTCTAATGTGTGTGGTCACTGAAATTCTGACTTGAGAGTAGGCATACATTTATGTTTCATGTATTATGTGTTATTGCATAAGCATATATGTAGCCTATTTCCCCATCTATATATGTTTATAATCATTTTATTTTACTTATTATTTTCATTATTATTCCCATTTGTTTTTTATTTTGAGAGAAGCTGAAATGGCCTACAGACTATCCTGTGAAAAATTCTGGGTTTATGTTGCAACATAGTAAAACTGCACAGTGCAATGGGCTCCAGAGTTACAACAGATCAATGTAGCAGTTTAATAAATAAAGTTAATAAATAAACAAATACCAATTTATGTTTTCAGACAGGACCACGAAGACTATGATAAAACAGAAGGAATAATAGAATTTACTCAAGATGCGTCTGCTGCAGTGTTTCTGTATCACAGCTGCAATGCGAAACTCTGTGCTCCGCTTTGTTTGCTCTCTGCACACTCCTATGTGTGCGTTCTTTACCTCTGCTTGTATGTCTTGGTGTCTGATTTCTTCTCTGAGCTCTGTGTGTATTTCAAAATAAATTAATTTGGGCTAAATTTACATAGTGGGTTATATACTAGTGTGAGCAGTTTACAATAAATATTATCAGAGTAAATTGGGAGTGTGTTATGAATGTGCTGGGAGTGTACTAATAGAATTGCGCCGTCCAGAACAGCGTGTAAGGAGCATAAAAGACAGGCTGGCAACAGGTGTTTGCTTGTTCAAGCCTCTCCCGCCCCCTCGACAAATTGTATACCTGCTGTTTTCTCTTAACATAGCCTCTAGGGCATCCTGTACAAAGTGTAAACAAGTAATACACACTTTAAGGTTATTGAACACGCAACACAGGAGAAATAGTGGTTTACGACCAACAAATGTGGTCTGAAAACGTACTTGAAACAATTACTGTTATTATTTACCAGTTATCCAAACCAAAATGGTTTGTTTAGACATAATATTTAGAAATAAAACAAAAAACAGTAATGTGTCTGCGCCTGGCACTGCAACGTTGTAACAGTAAATAGTTAAAGTAAAGTTGCACAGTGCCATGGGCGGTGACTGACAGCCAGGGGTTCAATAAAACAGAAGAATTTCTCCCACCAGCCTTTGTGGGCGTGTCCTAAAGCTCTCGGCGTGTGTATATCTCTATTCTCCGCTAGTGTAGCTGTGGTACATACTGCCCCAGTGCCCTTACAACGAAAATGCAGTTATTGTCATTATTTTCCCAAAGGTTGCTTTATAGCAACAGTTACGTTTATGTGTTCGTGCTTTGATCGACTGTATTTTAGTGTGCATTAGTGTCGTGCACGGGCGAAGGAGAGGGTGCGCGCTTCGATAACGCAAGTAATGCCGTCTACGATGGAGGGCTCGTCGGAGGAAGGTGACCTGTTTACCGTGAAACACGAGCTCAGAAACGGTAAATGAGCGCTGGACATCGATCCGTGCGTTTTCTTTAAAAAACAGTTCCTCCGCTTTTCTCGACTGAAAGTGTTTTTAAAGCATGACAGAAAAGCTAGTTTTAACGATAGCTGGTTAGCTAGTGTAAAAACACGAAGTGCTGTTAGTGCATCCCAAAATGATCTAACAAACCGGTTTACTTTGGAAATGTGGGGTCAGTGCATGTGCAGTTTCGTAATTTGTTATTCAATACCAACAGTTGCACTATTTAAGTCCATGTCTTGTTGTGACAAATGCTGTATTAGAAGGAAACTATATTGACATTAGTATGAAAGGACGTGCAAAGTATTTACCAGCCAACTGCGTTTATTGTGTGTCAGGGGTTTCATTAGTTGCTCAGACTTCCTTGAATCCAAAGACACACAATCACTGGAGCTAATTTATTCTCTAGGGCTCTGGTGAAAAGTCTCTAGTAAATAAAGTCACCAGGTTAGTGATCATTACTTGCTTGTCTCAGTAAATTTTGCAGTATATTACAAATGTTTAGTATCTCAGATAAGCATTTGTTATAACGTATTATGTCAAGTGGTCTGTTTATTTCTGTATTATAATAGGTTTCAGGCAGAAATGGAGACACTGATTATGGTTTTGATATTTGGCCGATTTAAGATTATGGCCAATTTATCACTCCTCCTGGTGTCAGTTTGAAAGTCTACCAACAGCCCTATACATGGATTGGACATATTTGTTCTGAAATATTATTTAGTTTTATTTAGAAACTTTATATTAATATTTAGAATTAGTATTTTTAGTAAAAACTGTCTCACAGTCATTAAGTTGTATTTTGTCATTATGTTCTCCCGATCACTGGTGCTCAAATTCATTGGGTAAAAAAACATTTTTGTTCTGACAGCAGGGACCAAATTCTCTCCATTAATACCTTGAGTGGACAGAAAGTTTGGGTCAAGAAGCCTGTTTATTAATAAACATTGTATTGTCCATGGGTCTCTCATGAGTGGTGTTACGCAATCTCCTTCCTCCATGCTTTACCCACACCTAAAACATTCAGCTTGATATCCAATCAGATGATGTGGTAACAAGATGTCCTTCCAAAATCAGATATTTTGCAGAGAGAGATATCAGAGTGACATGGTGTTGAGTTTTGCTATAGATGCAGTGCTGCTGTCTTGCAGTGTTTGAGAGTAACTGCAGAAATATGTTCATCTTATTGGGCACACTCACTGACATTAGTGACCTCACCTCAGGCTACATGCTAACACACAATATACCAACCAAGTGCTTGTCGTCTTCCATGTTTCAGTCAGAAAGTCTGCTTTAATTGGCCCAAATCACCCGGTCGTTGTTATTTATAAATAGTCCAGTGTGAATCTAGACTTCAGACACCCTTTTACAAAATTCTACAGATATGTTCGTTAAATATTTGACTAATTACATTATGCATATTTTACCGTATTTAAATGTATTAACAGATGTGTCCCAAAAGTCAGTGCAGAAAAAGCTACAGATTCTGTCTAGGCCCGTTTATAAGCTACGTACTGTATTTACAAACTGCTGTAAGCTCATCCACAAGAGTTTGCCATTCTGAATATGATATTTCCCTTCTTACTGATGTAGCCAGAGTTGAAAGAAACTGACAATGTGGAGCTTAAATACAAGGTCTCAGTTCATAGAAGTTCTATAGAAATTTTCTTCAATAGTGCCCAAGTGAAGATTGTAATTTCACGGGTCTGTGACTTGTAGATGTGACTCTGATAGATGTGTTTGTATCTTTCCCCAGCCAATCTGACGGGTCACGTCGAGCGTGTTGGCATTGAAAACTTTGAGCTGTTGAAAGTTCTGGGAACAGGAGGTCAGTAATAGTTCAAGCAGCCGAACTTTGTGTTCTGTTCTTATCTTTGGTTCTGCTCTGCTGACAAATGAATGTTCTTTTCTGGACAGCCTATGGCAAGGTGTTCTTGGTGCGCAAGGTGAGCGGGCACGATTCGGGTCAGCTGTATGCCATGAAGGTGCTGAAAAAGGCCACCATTGTGCAGAAGGCAAAGACAGCGGAGCACACGCGCACAGAGAGACAGGTTCTAGAGCACATCAGACAGTCTCCTTTCCTTGTTACACTTCACTATGCCTTTCAGACGGACACCAAACTACATCTCATTTTAGGTATATTTTCTTTTGATCTCTCTTTCACTCTCTCTCTCTGTTTTTTCTCTCTTGCTCTCTCACATGGATTGCAAAAATACATATTGCACATATTGTGCTTTTATTTTAATTCTGCATTCGAAAGAGTGCATTCTGTGCAGCTTGAATCTGTTTTGTGCCTTTGCGTGCACTTCTGATAGTATCACAGTGCCAAGGTGATGGATTTATAGAATGCACATACAGATAAAATGTCACTTTGGATTAAAGTGTCTTCTAAAATGAATAAATGTTTACCGGTGATGTAAAAGTATGGTTATTTATATTAGATTTTCATCATATAACTTTGAAAACCCAGGACATCAGAAATAAAAGATTTTGTCAATTTCTATACATATCCTCTGCTGAGTGTGTGGGGAGCAGTGAACACTGCACAGTGACCCTGTTAATTGGAACAAATCCTCACGTGTCATAAAAGTGAAAAACTGAAGTCTGTACACCACTACAGGAAGTGTTGAGTTTTGTGGTGATGCACAAAATCAGTTGTGTCAGCATCAGCAGTAAAGCTGGATTTCACAGTAACTGCAAATAACCAGGTGAAAAACAAACTAGTTACAGGTTGTTTTTAAAAACCTTTTAAAAACCCTATTGCAGACTATGTGAATGGAGGTGAGCTGTTCACACACTTGGTCCAGAGGGTTCGTTTTAAAGAGCGAGAGGTTGCGTTGTACAGTGGGGAGATTGTACTGGCACTGGAGCACTTGCATAAGGTAAAAAAACGCTGTAAAAATTGCACATTTATTTGCTCTATAATCTCCCTTTTTTTCATAGTAGCTCATTTAGGAGAGCAGTCAAAGTAGTTTCTTCCTTATCTCAGTTCTTTATTCCCTGCCTACTCAAATCAGTTCCTCTCAGCTAACCAGACCAGGCCGACTATATCTGCAGTGCTCAAAGATTTCTCGAAAGCTTTGTTTACAGAAAAGGGAAGAGAAGTTCATGTAATCCATGCTTGTTCTCTACATAGCAGCCATTATTCAGAGAGTTGCCCAAGGGGCCAGTGTGGTGTTTGTAAAAAGGACCTTGACAGTGAGCTTAACATTGTTTTGGTTCTGCATCATTTTATGTCATGATCTATTCTGTCACCATTTATTATTTATTAAAGTGACAGTAAACT
>JAZGTK010003677.1:0-26675 GCA_036877625.1 Ambastaia sidthimunki
GCAGTTGCCCAAGTGAGTGCCTTGCCTGAGAGGAGGGTGATCACATAAGCTATTTTGGCACGGTCAGAGGGGAAAGAGGAGGGCTGTAGTTCAAAGGTTAGGGTAAATGGATATATATACTTATGGGTAAATGGGCATACATTCCATTTGACAATTTTAAATCAAAAGTATGATTTAAAAAAAGACTTGGTCCTGACTTGGTTGTTTAACTTCAATAGAGTTTATAATGTCTGTGCATGTGTTTTTTTCACTATGTCTATGTTAAATGAATATGTAAACATTTTCTGTTGGTTGGTCAGGAAAGTTTTTAGGGAAATAGAATTTTCCTTTACCATTATGTTACTGTAATGTTCTTCTAGAATTCTCCTTCTTTATTTCTAATCCTTTCTTAGTACAATCTATGTTGTACTCATCTCACCTTGCTCATACTGACAGCACCTGGTATTGTTTCTCTTTTCAATACAGGCTACACAGACTCCCCCAAATTCCTTCATTATAAATACCTGTGTTCTAGTCATTATTCTACTGCAAGATTCTGCATCAAAACATCTGCAACAATCATTTAATAATCTTTCTTTGTTCTGCGGAGCTGATGGACATAACATAAATTTTCTGTGAGACCACCATGCATCTTGGTGAGTTCTATAAGTAATAACCTGTTATTAATTCTCCCCTGAGAACAAAATTCCCAGTCTGTCCCAGTCCAATCCTTCTTATGCAAACCTCTGGTAAAAGGATTAATAACCAACTGAAGTGTGGGTTAATTTTCATTGTTATGCTGATGATACCCAGCTGTATATTTCTGCAAGGCAGAATGAGACAAATAACTTCAAACTAACAGAATGTTTTGAAAAACTGCATTTTTCACCTTAAAAATATATCAAAACTATGGCACATGCTCTCTGTGTCAAATACAGAAAAATTAATTCATGCATTCATGACATCAAGACCTGATTATTGCAATGCCTTATTAGGTGGCTGTCCGGCAGGTTTAATTAAAAAACTCCAAATAGTCCAAAATGCAGCAGCCAGAGTCCTTACCAGCACGTACAAGTATGACCACATTAGCCCGGTTCTGTCAAGACTGCACTGGCTACCTATAAAATACCATATCAACTTTAAAATTCTGTTAATTACCTAAAAGGCCATGAATGGTCTAGCTCCTCAGTACTTGAGTGAGCTCCTCTCTTTTTACAGTCCAACACGTTCACTGCGATCAGAAAACTCTGGCCAGCAGATAAATCTTAAAATCAAGCGCAGGTGGTAGATCTTTTTCATATATGGCGCCAGATATAATGTATCTGCCTCCCGGACAACACTGGGTAAACTGTTCCAGAGTTTGGGCGCCATATATGAAAAAGGTCTACCACCTGCGCTTGATTTTAAGATTTATCAGTCAGTTTAAATCTAGATTGAAGACTCGCCTCTTTAATCTAGCCTATACATAGTCCTATGGATTTATAATTTAAATCCCTTAAGGGGTTGTTAGGCTGCATTAATTAGGTAAACCGGAACCGGGAACACTTCCCATAAGAACAGATCTGCTGGCTCTCACTAAGTCTGTCTGTCTTTTATTTCCCCAAGGTCCTGTAGCCAGCTGTGTCGGGCCTGGATGGTGGCAGAGACATGATGGAACAACCAGTGACAGATCAATGGGACTATGGTGGACTTTAATAGACTATTAACATACTTATCTAGATTAACCTAGATTAGCTTAATGCCATATTTGTTTCTCTGCTCTGTCACAGCAGTGAGATGTTGTAGCTGCAATTGGTAACATTCTGCCGCCTCTGCTTGTAACATTCCATAGTGTTTGACAAAATCATTCCATAGTGTTTGAAAAAAAATGGCTATTTTTGCTTTTAACGTTTGAATGCATTGTCTTAAATGCACAAGTGTGGTGTCCATAGATTTGTTGAGGCATACAGAGTTGAACGATATCCAATGTTCTTTAGTGGCCATTTTGGGGGTTGGGCATTTTGAATTTTGACATAAAATACAATATCATGCAAATGCAATTGAATATCATTACAAAACTTGGTATGGTTAATTGGGATCATGCTCTCAGGTTACCTGCAAAGTTTGGGGCCATAGCCCTAGTGGTCAGATCATATAACAAAATTCATAAAATCTTTGAGTAATTTACCTGATTGTTATGTGTCTGCTGTCTATAGGTTCCTTGGCTCATGCCAAGTACTGCAATAGCAAATCTGTCATTATCAACCATATTTGCTGTTAGCCATTTTGTTCGCCAACCTACTTTTTCCAACTCCTCCTAGGCAGTATGTCCAATTTGCGCAAAATATTGTGCTGACAAAATTAAAAATATTAAAATCTTTCTGATACACCAAATTGCTGTTGAAATACACCTCAACAATTTTGATGGCACAATGCCAAAAAGCAATTGAGGCTGTAACTCTAAATGTGGCTAAATCATTTTCCGCTGTTGTAAGGGGTTTTATTTATTTATTTATTTTATGTCTTTTCTTAAAGTCTTTGTCAGTGATGTCAACAAATATTTCACTTTGTACCCATGGTGGGTTTGACCTTAAATTGCTACTTGTAGCCATATTTGTCACTATTGCTTATATTTGTAATATAGAAGTGTGCACAAAATGCTACAGCATTTAGAGAGTTATTTTTGGTTTACTGAACAAAGCTTATGACAACATCTCCAATCTGGTCTGGTATTATCTGTGAGGAAGGATTGTGAATGAATCATCATGATAATGGCTTTATTTGATTGAATGTGGAGGAAAAGCTGCTCTCTAGCACAAATATTTACATATCCCCCATTGACAGGTCAGCAAACAGCATGCTTTTATACACAAGTACAGTGAGTTTCACATCAGAGCTGTGCTGGGAGTCATTTACAAAGTAAACACTCGTGAGCGAGATGAGGACACATTCACAGGTGAATTATCACAAAAAAACAAGATTCAATGCTTCTGGATGCCTTGCAATGTCTTGTTTTTTTTATTTCTGCTGAAGTTCAGAGGACAAAAAATTGAGAACAGACATAAATCTTTATCTTTAAATGTTTCACAGTGACCCTGCCATAATTAAATTTTAGAAAGAGATGTTTAGAAAAGATTTTTAATATCTGATGTTTTTTTATTTATTTTGCTTTTTTTGTTTTATGAATCAGCAAGTAAAATGATCATAAATGTACACACAGACAAAGCAGCATAAAATGCCCACAAACTCCATGCCCTGACTGATTAAAGTATGTAATTCTGTCCAAAAACACATCTATTATTCATCTGATCTTGTCAGATGTTGCATGTTTACCATCTCAAACTCAGTTGTCAGATTCATATTCAAAACAGAAATGGTGTTGCTGCTCAGAGGAGATGTGATACAGATTCAGGCTTTCTTCCATATGCATCAGGTTCATCTGATGGTCGAATGGAAGATTCTTTTAGATGTCACTAGAAGATTCTGTATTATTTCATGTGTATTTGTATGTCACATAATAAAAAATCGTCATCAAAATGGTGCACTTTACTACCATGCAGCCAAGCGCGGCACGTGTGTGTAATTTTGTGTGTGTTGTATTAATAATGTAATTAATAATTTGTATTAAAAAGTACATAAACGTATTTGTAGGGGGTAGAATTGTTCCAGTTCCTAATAGGTTCCATATATGGCTTGGGCATATGTGTACATGTATAAATATTGGATGTGTACATATATTACATTTGCGTATGGGATGAGGAACTGGTGTGTGTGTAAATAAAGGCAATAGATGGAATATTCAGTGGAGCACAGACAAGCACCTGTTCAAACTGCTGGAGTGTGCAAAGCTAATTGTTCATCAGGGGTGGACAGGAAACTCAAGTCCCAGTGATTCAGCGTTACCATGAACATGAATGAGCAGCTAATAACATTACAGTCACTTCTGGCTAAATCTCCACCTGCTGTGTACTGAAGCTCTGAGTTATGTGTATATACAGATACACACATGAATATACTATGGGGAACAAAAGTCTGCGAGCACAAGCACGTTTTTCAATTTTTTTTAATGATTTACTTTTTTAAAGTTTACATTACATTGTCAGGGTAGAGATGAAAAATGCATGAAATGTTTAATCTTTCTCAGATCTTTATCTATTCTACAATGTTGTAATATTTGATTTGTCCCTATTTTCCTTTATGACAGCAAAACCTGAGCAATTTGCATTAAAAAAAACTATATGATCTGCTTTCACTCAGTAATGATTATGTTTAGTGGTTTTTCTTTCTAAGAATTATATATTTAGAAGTATTCAAATATTATTGTATTATACATAAAGCGTAAAGCGTGATCATATCCCTTTTTTTGTCATCTTTGCACCGGTTGCCAGTCTTTTCTAGGATTGATTTTAAGGTCTTATTTTTCAGTTTTTAAGTCTGTGGCCTTGCACCACTGTTTCTGCTTACTGTTTCTTCTGTCAGATCTGCTACATCCAAAAAAGGTCCTCTGACCAGAAAATCTTGATTGTTCCTTACTCTTTATGTAAACTGCGGGAGACTGTGCTCCTGCAGTAGCCCTGAAGCTTTGGAACAGTTTGCCTTGTGTTGCTGGGTTATTGTTGTTTTTGGTGTGTTTAGTCATTATTATTATTCTGTGTGAACCTAATTGAAATCAGTCTTTTACAGGCACTTTGATGGGAGAACAATCATGACCCTTATAAAGGGTTATTCAAGTGCTGAAAATAGACCACCTCAAAGGGCTGATGTGAAAATAATGAACACTTAGCTCACTAAATTCTTTGTGCTGCAGATGTGCTGTTATTCTGCCCCAAGGCCACGACTACCTGTTTTGTTTTGCCCTCCATTAGTCCATAAATGTCAAACTAGAAGAAACTATGCTTCTAATATGCTTTACTATGCTTTATATACCTCATTTCCACCACCGCGGTGCCAGTGCCCAGTCTAGAACTGGTTCTGCATGTTTCGACCGAACAATGACAGGTGCTGGTGCCAAAAAGCTGGCACCGGCACGGCACCCTGATGTTGCTGGTCCCAAAGTCGGAACCACACAAATATGTAAACGCAGAACCATAAACCAAGGTTTACCCTGTTATAATGTTGCCTCGTGAACTGTGCTCGTAAATAACCAAAAATGGTAGAGCGCTACGCTAATGTAACCATGGTAACATTTTGCAACAAATTTCGGTGCTGAAACCTGTGGAAATGCGTGCGGGTGCTGGTGCCGGACCAGAACCAGTTCAACTCCAGCACTGGCACCAGCACCGACACAGCCCTGGTGGAAAAGAGGTAAAAGTGAACCAATGAGAAACCAGAACGGAACCAATGAGAATACTGGGGAAAACCAGTTCAAGGCATGAACTAATAGTAGATTAATGAGAAAACAATGATTAATGAGAAAACAATACGGCAAGGTCAAGACTCATGGCACAAAAACGAACATGATTCGAATGAACAAACGTGTTTCAAAGGCTTATACCTTTCTTAGTGGTCTATGAGAGGGTAATGTATTTGGGCTGCCTACTAAAACAGTGTGTACTTTTGAGACTATGCAACCTGTAGTCAGTTAACATGAGAGGTATCATATTAGGCAAGATGTGCCACTCCAGCTTACATGGAGGTGGCACAGAAAAATAACATCTTATGGGACAGGGATATAAGGGGTTTGCAATAATATTATAAAATACACACAATACACAAAAATACATAAACAAAATATACACAACACAAATACCTGAACATTATTCAGTGTAAGAGAATAAAAGAGGATTGAGACAGTAGAGGCTTTAGGACTGTAATTATAGCATTTCACTAGGATTAATAATAACAATTTATAAATCCTAAACTAAGTTAAATGTCAGCAGTCTCCCAGCATAAAAACCAACAGGACAACAGTGGCAAGGAACCAAAACCCCAATGATGTATGATGGAGAAAAAACCTTGGGAGAAACCAGACTCATCCGGGAGGGCCAGTTCTCCTCTGGTATGTTAAAGTTGTAATTTGTAACTTTCTTGGATATAAACAGGCAACTGATAATAATGATTTATTATTATATTGATTATAATGGGTAATGGTTAAAACAATGACTAAACAATGACTTTCAGTATCATTTTCCCAGTCTGCTTTAGTAAATCTCACAGTAACATCACTCAAACCAACATAAAATAAATTCAGCATAGCCACAAATCTGCTCATATGATTTTCTTTCTGGTTCTCGGTCTGATCTCAGTTGGACAGGTTTGAAGTTACCAGTCACATTTCTTTCTTACCTATGCCATCCGCAGTTTGGAAATACACTTTCAAAACAACTGTGATGATAAAGGAGTGTGTCCCTAATACTGTAATGACAATAACATCATAGAAGCTATATTTTCACCTTGTTTCTGCGTTTTTTTATTGAGCTGCCAACTGAGTTTTTAGGGAAAGGTATACATCTTATGTTTTCAGCATTTATATGTATTTATTTGTGTTTATATGTTACTATGCTTGCTAGTTACAGGTAAGAATTGTGTTTTTTGGGTAAAGGGTTCTATATTTATCTTAAAGTCTTTCTTTCAAGCCTTTGTATTTTGTAGATGTTATTATACACCAAAGGGCAAACAAAATTAATACAATTATATGGTCTTAGAAAGGTCTTCTTTCTAAAGACCTTTAATTGTGTCATTTTTTACAAATTTGTTTCATTTCACACTTAGTTCTTATAAGGGACCCACCAGGATGTATGCCCACTTCATTTGAAAACATGCCGTTTTTTCACTTTAAAGACCTATATTTAATTAGGTCAATGCTATATTTAAAATGATTAGTTTTGTTGTTTTTTTTGTAATCTCCTGTTAGTAATTTTTGTAAACCCTATCAAACTCTGACTGAGATAAGATGTCATTTATATGTGAACAGGACAGAGTTGGATTATAAAGCTGAAGCTGATCTCAGATGATCTAGACATGATGGGGTATGAAACAAATTCTTTAGTCTACTTTGAGCCCATTAGTCCTGCAGGTTCAAAATTTACTGTCCTTCTGAAAATTGACCCAGCTGTATCAAAATTACTATTTACAACAATTACATGGTAATGTCTTTAGTTTTTTACATTTACGTATGTAGTTAATAAATAAGTTTAAACTACACAAGCATGCTTCTTTTTCTTTATGGCTAGCTGTGACACAGAGAATAAACACAAATGTCTTTAATAATCTGATTTATTTAATATAAAAATCTATAATTTCTCTATATTTGTATATGCTCTGTATGTGGAATCATAACATAAGTAAATAAAAAAACAGAGATATCCATTTCATCAAAAAATTTCAAAATCAATCCGATGAAATCTGAGGCTTCAAATGGATTTTATTTTCAGCTGTAACAGAGACAGGACAATAAGAAATTAATTGTTGAGTTCAACCTATGACATCATGTCAAGTAGAATCATCACTAACACAGGACATAATCCATAGAAACATTTTGTGTACCTGCATGATTAGAGCTGAATGTCTCTCCTTCCAAAAGCTTTGGAGCCTACATTGGTTGGGATGAAGTTGCTACTCACCATTCCCCCAGATCGGCTAAGAAAGTCTGCCAGGCGGTGTGTGACACATGTGGCTGTGTTACATGCGCGCTTTTGAGCTGTAACACTGCTGCAGGACAAAAAATGGGAAACATCAGAACAGAGCTTTCTGAACATCAATTATATTTTTACATCAGTTATTTTATTACTTTCCTTGGTTGATTTTGATAAATATTAAACAATATATACTTACAGAACTATGACATTAAACCACCTTATAACTGTATAACATTCACAAACATCTCTGTCAGCCAAGTCTTACCTGCAAAACTTTTGTTTTTGATGTTTATTGGTAGAGGCTCAATAATACCACATATGCATGTACATGCATATAAAACAAATTAAATCCTAACCATTTGACAGTAAAAATCACAGTTCCTGATATAAAAATACATTTATTGAACAAAAACAATGATAAAAACAGTTCAATTTTTAGATTATTATCAGTGATATAATCAGTAATCAGTTATAATACATTTAATCAGTAAAATGCACACAATTGTACTCCAGAATTTAGGTTTTTTTTAGGTATGGAAGAAATTTATTATTTCTTACTGTTTTTTTATCACGTCTGTCACGACTAAAAGAAAGGAACAAAAGACCAATGCAACCAGGCATTTGTGTGTGATCAGTCAAGCAGTAGAATCCTCATGCAACACAATTGTATAATACAGCAAAGTGTGGCACAGAAGCAGCTAAAGTTAAATGGTGTTTAATGTTTCTTCATAGCTTGTGAACTGATTGCCCTCGTGCAGACTGCGTTTCTTGCCAGGCGTACCAGCCCCCACGTCCGTCTGCGGGAATGTTTGTAATTTGTGCAGCTCCTGGGAGAGTTTTCCCAGCACGCAGGTGCTGAGATTGGAGCAACGCTTGGAGAGGAATCTGCCCTGGCTGTGGGAGAAACACACATGCACAGACGCATCATCACAGACATGCAGCATCCCTCCCAACTGTTAGTAGAGCTTTACACTGCATGCTGTTAAAAAACACATCCTGCTCCGGGTTTACAGCATGCTCTGCTTTATTTACTTGGTCAATTACAGAAGTGAAACTACCAACCAAAACTACTGAGGTTAACATGCAACCACTCCATTGAAAGGAAAAGATTTACATGCTGTTTTGTCTTAGAAGGGGCTTTGGCAGGCAAAGAGAGGTTATTGCACAATTAAAATAATAAATAAAAAATAATAATAAATAATGAAAAGACTCAGGTTATCCATGCAGACAGAGTTCTCAGCAGATCTCCGTAGACTCAGGAACGTACCTCCTCATTTGCCTAACTCCACTACGATTCAGTGTCATTTGGATTTACTAAGATTGACTTTCGAAGAGTGAAAGGGAAGAAAAACAATTTCCCCTATAGAGAAGAGTTTTTGAGAGAACAACTAAAATCTAAATCACAGGAAAGACACAATGAATTTAGAAGCTGTACCTGTTTTCCTCTTCTGTGGGCTCCACTTCCTCTCCTGTCATCTTCACAACATTTCTGATGATAGCGCTCAGTAGCTGTTGTACTTCGTAGTCCGTGAGAGTGAGCCTGTCTGTCAGAGATTCTGTAGCTCTGAAGACAAATATGAATACATTTGACCAAAAAGACCAGTGAGACATGCCTCCAGATATTTGAATGAAGCCTACTGAGATACAACAGAGCATCATGGTGAATCCATTTGCTGATTTTATTGACAAAAAAAATGAATCTGTACCTCACTGGGGCTGCACTTGTGCTGTACATCTGGCACAGAACTACAGCATAAGCAACAAGGAAGGTAGAGATCTTCAACATAAACATGGTACCCTGTGACAAAAACACAGTTTAAATCTCATCTTATGACTGTTTTTTAAATCATCTCCAGATCTCCTTAAATCACTCCCTTGACTTCATCAACATTGCAAACAAAGCTTTACTAAATGCAAAACTGTCTGCGGTCTTCAACAGGTAGCTATGGTCCTCTCCTCATGATTAACCATAATAGGAACAGACAGGTAAAGAACCTGAATAAAAATCTATATCTGTGAGTTTAGTGTCTGTCTAAGAATGACAAAGTTAGAACCAGTGAGAAACTGTCTTTGCACCAATCTACATCATAAAGGTTAGCATAAAACAACCCAAAATATAGCTTTGAGTGCAATTTGTCTTATCATACCTTGAATGTATATGTCTTCCTGTTCAATAAAAGTGCAGATTCAATACCAACTTCCAATGACTTCAAGACCAACTTGATTTTACTGTGTGCGGCTGCAGTGTTCAGGCGTCTATATATTCACTATGAGAACGGGTGTATTATATGTGTAGATGTTTAATTATCTCATATCATCCAATCATCAGACAGACCAGCACCAGCCAACCAACCAGCATCTGTCCATGGCTCTGGCACGCAAATAAAGACCAAAGTTGTAACATGACATCATTTTTTTAGTCACCAAGTGCCCTGTTTACTAAATGTACTTGTCATTTGAACAAGTTTAATTTTGTATTTGCACCAAAATTTAGGTAATTTATTTAACTAAAATGTATTTAAAATTCTGAGTAATAAATATTTTGCACTTCAAAAAATGTTTCATCATTATAATCTGCAGCCATCTTCTGGTAAGGACTGGTCATTACAAGGAGTTATTTCAGTTTCTGTAATAATGTAATAGTTAAATGTTACACTTTAATTTCATATACATAAAACATGAGAGTTAGAACCACTAAAAAGTGGTAATAATAAAATTATTGACAATTATTTTTGGAGGAGACATTCCAGAACAAGTGGATTGTATTCAGAACAAATAGCTGAAGAAACTTACTAGGACTTTCTGCTTTGACTTTTATCAGGAGTAAAAAAAAATCCACACCTCCATCTGTTTCTGACATCAACACAGACTAAGTCTTTTTTGTGCTCATCTCCAACGAGGTGAAAATATATTTCTGTGGATATGTGCAAGATTTGTGAACTCTCTCTCTATTACTATGTCTGTCTTTCTCTTTTCTCTGTGGATTATCTGAGATGTAACTGTGACTATGTCTGAAGTACAGACATACCTATATATCTATTGCATTTCATTTATAATTTTCTTATTCATAATTGTATTTACTAATCTCTACTTATTTCTATATTTGTTTTATTTTATATTCATTTGATCTTTATTATTATTATTTCTATTTTCCATTATTGCTGTATTGTCTTTACATCTGTATTTACTTCACAAGTACAGATAAGCTTTATAATAGTGTCATAAGACAATGTTGTGAACAGTAATTTTCCATTATCCCTGCTGGTATAATAACACTGATTGAACTTGTGTTGGTCACATGAGGTCATACTGAACATTGAGAACACCTGAGAACATTAAGTACTATATTATTCAATAAACTCATTTTATTCCATCATCACTCCGTCTCATGTCTGCCATTCTTCCCTCCATCCCTGTATCTGGCTCATGGTTGAGAAGAAGTGTTAACTCACACCAGTTCCAGTCTCTTTTAGTAACACTCTCTTTTAGTAAGTCATTTTCTTGATGAAGAGAGATCCAGTGAGACCTAGTATGAGAACTAGTAAACAGGATCCAAACCCTGGACATCAGTTATATAGCAATATACTTCAAATATTATTTGATCTGAATATTATTCAGATCATCAAACATTGTGACTTTAAAAAATGAATTGGCTAAATGTTTGCTAATCACACACATGGACTGACAATTACACTTACAGGTTCTTAAAGGGGAACACTCAAATCTGACTTTCTATTCACAGGGCTACAGACTGGCATAAATTACATAATTTTGAATGTTTGTTGGGCAAAAGCTTTAGTAATATTATAATTACACCTTAGGGAGCAAAATACATAATTTTAAAACCAGATGTCATGACCCTTTTAAGGAAATCTAAGAACTCAGTTGTAAAACTCTTTTACAGTGTAATACAATACATGCCTGTGGTGCAATAGACTTTTGGCAGGGTCTACTGCGGGCGTGTTAAGCTCCAAAGGAGGGGAAAATAATGATGGCTCAACCCGCAAGTACTCTGTAGAGTATGGTGATCTTTATTTACAGGTGCACCGAAAGTCCAATAATCCACCCGTGAGAAAAAAATAAATAACTTAAGTAATAAATCAAGATGTATATTTACACAAAATATATATAAGAACCAACCAGTATCCACACTATACAGAAGTTTCTTGTGCACGGCACCACAGTAGTATGTTTGCTTTAACTTCCTAAAAAAAAACAAAAAAAAAACAAGCAATCCCCTAACTGGAGAGGCAAGGCTTATAAAGGCTAGACTCCGCCTTTTTTTCCCCCAGGCACACCATTAACAGGTATGTTTTCCAGGTACTTTGTCTTCTACATTAAGATTTGACATTTTTATTAAAGTAACTCTTAATCTCAAACAAACTGCTTTAACTGCATTAAGTATTCCCCCAAATACAATGAATGAGTGTGTGTGAGTGCGTGCATATGAGTGCCAGTGCTGCCGCTTGTAGCGTTGAAGAAGGTCACTTCTTCACAGTTTACCTTTGTAAACCTAAAGTGCCACCTAGAATGGAAGCCAGTGAAGGGAAATAAGGGTGTGCCATGGCCTCTTTTTGGCTCCTTGAAGACCAGACAAGCTGCCGTGTTCTGGATCAGTTGTAGTGGTTTGAGAGCCAGAGCTGATCATCAAAGACTACACCAAGGTTTCTGGCTGTCCTTGTTGGTGTTAGAGTTGTGCAACTAAGCTGGACTGTGGAGTTGTGTAAAGCAGAAGGGTGACCTGGAAAGACAAGAACTTTAGTCTTGGCTAGGTTAAGTTGTAGGCGGTGTTTTGTCATCCAAACCGACATGTCTTCAAGACAGGCTGATATGCGTGCCATTTCTGTGAGATCATCAGAGTGAAAGGAGAAGATCTGAGTGTCATCAGCATAGCAGTGATATTGGAAGCCATGAGATTGTATGATAGGACCCATTGATGTTGTGAAATGAAAGTGTCAAATGTGTTTTTTAAGCAGAGAAGTAACCAGGGCTTGCTAAAATGTGGTGGGAAAAGTGCCAGTAAAAAGGGAAGAGTTGATGATGTGTGTGAGTGATGGTGTAAGTGAGATTGATATGGCCTGTAGGAGATGAGATGGAATTGGGTCAAGTAGGCAAGTAGTGGGGTGATAGAAGTTTGCAGACCTCTTCCTCACTGAGCAAAGAAAAAGAGGTGAGTAGGGTATTGGGTGTGGGTAGGTCGGTCCTGGGGGTGGTGCAAACTGGGTGCTTATGGTCGCTATTTTGTTAGTGAAAAAGTCTGCAAAGTTTTTAGCTGATCAGGAGGATGGAGGTGAAGGAGGACAGAGGAGGGAGTTGAAAGTTCTGAGGAGCTTGTGAGCATCATATGTATTGCTGACCTTGGTGATGTAGTATGCAGTCTTTTCGGAGTGGACATCGGTGGCGAAGGAGGACAGTAGTGATTGTTACTTACTGAGGTCAGCAGGCTCTCTGGTTTTGCTCAATTTTCTCTCAACCTTTCGAGTTTCGTCCGGTGTTCACGCAGGACTTCAGACAGCCAGGGGCTGGATGAAGTAGTGCAAGCTTGCCTGGAGGAGAGAGGACATAAATTGTCTAGAACCTAGATCTAGGTTTATTCTAGCCAGCAATAGTCAGTAGTAAATATTGTACACTATGTGTCAAGTTGTCAATCAAAAATGTAATAGAATTATCATCTTTTAATTACCATCAATACTATAATTAGCATCATTTAACAATTACCATCTGTTTTGGGATCTGTCTAGTTTTAAGTCTAGTTTGTACATGTTTGTACATGTCAGTCTCCATGTACTCCATTTCATCTCAAAGAATCTTTAGCTACTTTTCTGATTAAAGGACATGCCCCAAATTAGGGTTAGGGTTAACCCTTACCCAACATCCTGACTGGGGAACTAAGAGCATGTGTGTGTGGTCGTGTGTGTGTCTACCTTGTCAGAATGAAGAATATATTTAATATATATGTATAATATATGTAATTAACCTAGAGTGTGCATTATGCCTAGATTATCACAGGATGACATTTGACAAAAATAAATAAATGCTTAATCAGCGGTTAGCATTCTGTGTTTTCATCTAGTTTTCTGATTAAAGACCATGCCCCCAACTTGTTCTTCCTGACTGGAAGGTAAAGGCATTCAAATGTGTTTATATTGTTACCTCCTGGTTTGCTTTTACCAGATCTTTAGACTTTGTTAAAACATTTGAATAAAACATTTAACAATGCATGGGATGCATCCAGTTGCAAGGATTCCATCCTAATTTACCTCTGACAAGGAAAAAGCCTATGTGTCTCTGTTCATAGCATTACACAACTGTCAAAGGATATTTTTATACCTTTTTTCTGACATTATCTACAGAAAGTAGTGATTCATAGAAAATTAAGGCACTGGATTCTAGTTTATATAGATTTTTTTTGTTTAAGTTTCTTAAATTATTCAGATGATCTTTGTTTCAGATATTGTTGTTCAGATGATCATAGTTTTTTTATTTTATTTATGTCAGTCTTCTGTCTATTCCAAAGTTTTGATGTGCACATTTTGAGTTCTTATTTAATTGTCTTATTTAATTTTCTCGTTTATGTCTCACTTTATGCTAATGTGATCTTGTTGTACTTAGTTTCTCATTGTTCATGGTCATGTTCTCAGGTTCTTACATGTTTGCCTTGATTTAATAATAACACATTTGACTTCTCCTTCTAAATGTCATTGTTTTTTTTATATTATTTATTCATTATTATTTGCTATGTCATATGTAAACGTTAAAAGAATTCTGTCACATTTTGGTTGGGTGAGGTGATGCGTATGTGTGTGCCTATATAATACTGTGTTTATTGGTCACACATTTTCTGTGAAAGTCTGAATATTTAATGTTCCAAATTAGCATTCTACAATTATGCTCTTTTGAATTCTTATTTATATTCTACTAAATGTATGTATTTACTGCACTAATAAATATTAAACAATGTTACAGATTAGTTAAGGGTTAATGAGTTCCAGACATTGAGGACTTATACAACAAACTTACACAGCTATTTTATCCTTTTTTTGCTACATACATTCAGAATAAATTGGCTTAGAGAGTGTTTAACAAAATTACATTTATTATGGTACCATATTTCTAATCATATTTTGAACCTATCTTGAACCTTTTAAAATTCCTTTAAAGATAACGTTTATAAACAAGTACTGCTTTTCTGGAAAACTGATATTTACCCATAATTTTTACCCTCATAATACTTTGTGGAATAATAGGGCTCTTGTTTTAAATAGGAAGTCTTTGTTTAAATATGATTGGTATAATAAAGATATCGTTTTATACAGGATTTATTAAAAGCTGATGGGTATATACATTTTTTTCCATTCGGCAGTTGCTTTTATCCAAAGCAGCTTACAGTGAATTCAAGGAATACATTTTTATTAGTACTTGTAGTCCCTGGGATCGAACCCACAACCTTTGCGCTGCTAACACAATGCGCTACCAGTTGAGCTACAGGAACACTGTAACTCATTGCTTATAATGATATGTTAGAATTACATTGCATATTTTTTCATAACCTTTCATTATAATGATTCAACGCTAAGTATTTTGTTAAGAATAATACAAGGAAGTTTTTTTTTAAATCCTTTATCTTGGCCTACTGTTTCTTTGCCTCCCTTGAGAATATGTAATGTAGACCTTTCTGATAGTAAATGTAACAATAAACTCATCTGTAGATTAAAGAATAAAACGTATTATTATGCATTATTATCAATGTTATTTTCTGGGAGATGTTGAAACCTCAATAAGGGATAAAGCGTTTAACTTTTATTTTGTGTACTCTGTTGCTCAGAAGGTTAAGGAGACTCACTACAAAATTATATTTAGGATTTATCCTGTAGGTGATTTTCTACAGACAAGATTTAATTTTGAGATGGATCCTTTTCTTCTGGATTTTCACCTCTTCTGTTATTGCAACATTACATTTAAATTTTGGCTGGATATACATTGCTGTCTATCAGTAAAAATGGAGACCCCTCCTTTAGTTTTACAAGACATCCTCTTTTTTTTAGGGTGAACTAAGTCCCCTAATCTCTGATGTTATGATGATATAAAAAATCATATTCACACATTAAATCATTTATTTTTTATATGCAAGTTTGTGACACTATTTCAGAGCTTCAGTTATTTCAAGAAACAAAATAAAAAGTTTAAAACTCTGTGCCTCTCTGTCCAAATATTTACTGTTTTTGTGTTTTACACTTATTTGGTAATATTTTTGCTTAAGTCCTATGTATTTGCTTATTGTCATTTGTTTTAATTTTTGCTCTTTGGTAGTTTATTTATTTTTAATTTTCCTTTGTTATTGTGCTCAATTTTATGGCCCGTCTCTCCACCATCTGGTCTTGATACAGTCCGGATTCAGCTGACTACAGGACCTTGGGAAACTGAAAGACAGACAGCATTATTGTGAAGCCATTATTTAACAACTTATTTTACAGCTCCTTAAGAGATTTAAGTATTAAGTTCATAGGACTATGTGTAAAATAGATTAAAGAGGTGGATCTTTAATCTAGTTTATAACTGACATAGTGTATCTGCCTCCTGAACAACACTGGGAAGACTGTTCCAGACTGATTTGGGCACAAAATATGAAAAGGATCTACCATCCGTGCTTGGTTTTGAGATTCTGGGTATTATCAACTAGATAGACTGAGTGAACATAATGAGGAATTCACTTAGGTAAGAATCTAGCATGATGTTAGCATGTTTTAACAAGCATGTTGTTAGCACATTTTAGCATGATGCTGGCATGACTTATCATCAATTTGCATAATTCTAACATGACTTAACATCATGCTACTATGATTTAACATAATGTTAGCATGATTTATTGTGATGTTAGGATGATTTAACATAATGCTAGCATGATTTAACATGATAGATATACTGAAATATGGCTTATTCACAATGTATAAGGATTGCTAGGGTGCTCTAACTGGTTGCTAGGGTGTGACCAGGAAGTTGCCAGGGCAATATCTAAAGCAACTGACAAATGACATTGTTCTAATGGTGAGATATGGCTTATTCATTTGGTTACAGGGTTGTTAGGATTTAACTAGACAGTTAGCACAAATTTGTGTTTGAATCAAAAGAACCAACTTCCATGAGTTATAGCTTATGAATGTTGGTTGCTGGTTGGGTGCTCTAAATGGTTGCTAGGGCATGGCTGGACAGTTTCCATGGTAATAATTAAAGACTACTTGCCTGTCTGAGTCAAAAGATGCCACCTACTTCTCTCTACAATGCTCTGATGCCTCTCACCTTTTTCAGTTGAAATCAAAGGGATGGTTGCTAGGGTACTGAAACTGATTGCAAGGGAGTGGCTATGAAGTTGAAATGTCACCATTTGTTGCTGCTTGCTAAGCAGAACAATATAAGCCCACCCCAAGTCTCTATTACCTTCTGATGCGGAGCTACGGCGCCACAAAATTCACCTCCATGTTAAGTCTATGGAATTTTTCACCCGCTTTTTTGTATGCTCTAAAAACATTGTACACCTGATCGCTTATAAAAGTCATAACACACCTCTGCTCAATAAACTGGTACATTTGACCCCTCATTTATGGGTCTACGACAAACCATGCGGGATGTTACGTACCAAAGTTTTGTCTAAAAAAAAGAACTGAAATGATTTAGCATAAAATATGGCTTATTCATGTTTTGAGGTGATCATGATGCTAGGGTGATCTAAATGATTGCTAGGGTGTGGCCAGGATGTTACCAAGGAAATACCTAAACCCCACTGACAGCCCGAATCAAGTTAGCCCACCCACAGGTCTCTACAATTGTCTAATGATGAGATATGGCTTATTCATTTTATTAAACGTTTGCCAGGGTGCCAGTAAATGGCTGCTAGGGTGTAGCTACACAGTTAACAGGGTAAATCCAATAGATGGATATGTGTGTGAATCAAAAGAGCCAATTTCCATATCTCTCCATAACTATGTTCTGGTGCTGAGATACAGCTTTTTGAAGCCGACAAGAACGCATATTGAGAAACAGATTGTCTTTCAGCAGTAACACTTATTAAGCGCTGGATGGCGATGTTGACACACAGACTCTGAGCTCAATTACGTCGGAATACACTCTGAGCTCGATTGTTTTTGTCTTTTCGGACTGAGGAGCTGATTCATCGCACGTTCAACGGACAAATATGGTGAGATTTTATTGTATTTTGCTAGTTTATACGATTGAACGTGTTGGTGATACTTGTGATGTGATATAATTGGAGGTTTAGGGGATAAATGTTTCTGTCTGATAGTGAGTGTATGTGCGCTGATGATGAGCGTGAGTAAGCGCAATGATCGCGCTCGCGTGCTGACAGAGAAACTCACAAAAAAACACTTCAAACACACAGTATCTATCATTCATGGCTGTTTCACACTCGCCATTCATTCGTGCATTTGTGTGGTAAAACTGTATTTTTCTTTATTTTTAGTCTATATTCTTTTAACTGAATGAGTTGTAAGGCCTAAGTTTCGCTTTCGTTTGATTCCTAACATTAACATTAATGAGACCAAAAATAACCATACAAACCACTCAACTTATCATGTGTACAAACAAACAAACATTTAATGTTCATCAGCAGAGATAACTCAAGTGTTTTTGCAAACATCTCTCTTCAAATCAATTTCAATTGTATTTATATAGCGCTTTTTACAATGTTACATTGCTTTAAAGCAGCTTTACACATAATACTGAGATATATATTAAAAACACAGAAAAATCACCAGACATGTTCAACACATAATGCATGGTATAATTGCAAATAGTATGTGCAAGATGTATAGTAACGAAATATGGATACTAGTGTAACAGACTATTCGATTCTGTTATGTTGTGCTCGTTATGCGCGCGTGCGTAATGTATTTTTCCCCTCGGGGCTTGTCGTACATACGCAACGGGCAATCGCACGTTTTGCGCGCCAGAGTTTTTTTACTTTTCTCTGGTGTGTGTCAGAGGATAATAAAGTTGAGTCCACATCCATGAGTGTTTAGGCGAACCTTGCACGAACGATCGGTCACACTAGGTTTATAGTTGCTTTATGAATAAAGAGTTGACTTAACAGATGTAAACGTGAACATAGAATGAAAGTGAATTTGAGACAAATACAAAAACAGTAACGGCTTTAGGACTGTAATTATATCATTTCACTAGAATCAGTATTAACAATTTACAAAACTTAAGCTAAATGTCAGCAGTAAGCAGCGGAAAAAGCATTTAACTTTTATTTTGCATACCCTGTTTAAAACCCTAGGTTTATAGTTGGTTTATGAATTAAGAGTTCACTTAACAAATGGAAATACCTGAACATTACACAATATAAGAGAATTGGAGACAAATAAATAAGTAGAGGCTTTAGGACTGTAATTATATCATTTCACTAGGATATATAATTGAGGACTATTTTAAAGTCTGTTCTAAGTCTTTTGTAATTGACACACTTTCTGCCGCCAGGGTTAGCTATAACTGTGACTTACAATAGCCACATCATTGGGATCAGCCCACAACACCAAACATATTCCCAAGTTTAATGTAAATCACTCAGTGCATGCATAAGATATGAGGCACTTCCTGTTCTGTTTATTACCATATGTTGATTACCATCACCTTTTGAGATATCAACAATCTGTTCACAGTTTATCATGTTTAATATCTATTCATGTTTCTGAGGAAGGAAGCAACTTGGGCACACTTAAAACACTGTTTTATACTAAATACTTAAAAACTGAAACAGGAAGTGGCTCTTATCTGCTACGTGAATTCTAATACCTCTTTTCCACCAGGGCTGTGCCGGTTCTGGTGCCGGTGCTGGAGTTGAACTGGTGCTGGTCCGGCACCAGAACCTGCATGCATTTCCACAGGTTTCAGCACTGAAAATTTGTAGCAAAATGTTACTATGGTTACATTCATGTAGCGCTCTACAAATTTTCGTTATTTACAAGCACAGTTCACATGGCAACATTATAACAGGGTAAACCTTGGTTTATGGTTCTGCGTTTACATATTTGTGCGGTTCCACCACCGGCACCGCGGCGGTGGAAATGAGGTATAAGTGATTTAATTCAAATTTGAGCTGTGTTTGGTCCTAGGGACTGATGACATAGAGGTTGCTTTTGTGAGTCACAGTCATAGCGCCGCCAACTGATTCTTACAACAGCATTCACTGAAGCAAGTCACTTGGTTCAGTCAAACTTGTTCAGGGTAAAGGAGAGACATTGAAGATGCTAAATTGTGAATAAATTGTTGATCTCTTGAATGCTGTTGCCATATATTTAAAATAGTCCTCAATTATTTTTTGGAATTAAACACGTGACAGCTATGCACCAGTTAGAAATGGCACCGTGGTGCCTGGGCCTGTCATCACTGCTTGCAGTTTTTGCGTTCCTCAGAAGAGAGCGAGTAAATTATGATTTTTTTTTACGATCTATTCAGACTGCCCTTTAAGTGAGAAAGTACTCTTAATTGTCCAAAAATAGGCTTTATGTTGCTAAGTAAAATGTATTTTTTTTTTTTAAGAAATGTTAATTTGAATTGAGACTAGTTAATCACAGAAAAAAAAAATTGTCACTCATGGGTAAGAGAGTAAATAAAGTTAATTCAAAGATGGATGTGCCTGAAGATACATTTATTGTTGTTTTTGTTGTTTCTTTTTACAGTTTCGAAACCAGTATGACAATGATGTGACAGTGTGGAGTCCTCAGGTAAAGACAGCTGACTGGATGTCAGAATAGATGAATGTTTGTTGGATTTCTGTGTCTCATTAAGAGTTTTGTGATGTTACTGTGTTCAGGGTCGAATTCATCAGATTGAGTATGCAATGGAGGCAGTAAAACAGGGCTCAGCCACTGTAGGGCTCAAATCACACATTCATGCTGTTCTCGTGGCCCTCAAGGTACTTCACTACACATCTAGCCTACAATACTGCACACTCCAAACTCCACACTACACTACACAACACTCGCACTACAATACCTGCACACTCCACTCTACACAACACGTGCTCTGCAATACTGCACACTTTACTCCATAATACACAACACCTGCACTACAATACTGTACACTCCATACTTCACACTGCACTACACAGCACCTCTCTTTCCAGTCTGTCTGGAAAGAGAGGTTGAGTTCCTGAGCAAAAGATGCTGTTGAGTTCCTGGTTCCATGAAACCCCACCTTCAGAAGTACTGAATTGGCTCTGATTGGTTAGCTAAGGTCGGCATTGCATCAACACACTACTACAGTGGCTCTTCTTTGTCCATTTTTTGAGAAGTGTCAGGGGCAGGTATTATTTAACTTCTGAGTTTTATAAAATTACAGTCTGGAAGAAACTTGTTGTAGTCCCTACAAGTTGTTTGTTGCAGTAATTAAAAAACAATTTGTGAAAATCTCTTTCTACAATGAACTTACCCTAACCACTAAATAAAGTAAAAAAACACATATAATAGGACCCTTTTAAAAAATGACATACATCATCATATTTAAAAGACATATAAACTGTCTGTGATTTCTTCTCTTGAAGAGGGCTCAGTCTGAACTGGCTGCACATCAGAAGAAGATTCTTCATGTTGACAGTCACGTTGGCATTTCCATTGCAGGACTGACCGCAGATGCCAGACTCCTCTGGTAAACCAGTCACACATCACAAACCATTATGTCCTTTAAAGCACAGACAATTCACCCAAAATGTTTGCAGTTGTTTTCCTAACCCAGATACAAGTAACACAATTAATCCCTGCACCTAATGACATATAGGTCTTATGACGATTGGTCTGTGCAGCATTATTACCAGTGACAAGACCATTTAGTACATTTGTCCTGCATCTGCATTTGTTGTTTCAACACACTAATCTTGGTTCATCTTTACTTTAATAGTCAATAATTCCTTATTTAAGATAAAAAATTAGCATTACACCAAAACTGTTTAAACAGAACATCCTGTTCAAGCAAGGTTTTGTATATTCCTCTTCACAGCAACTTTATGCGACAGGAGTGTTTGGACTCCAGGTTTGTGTTTGACAGACCTCTTCCTGTATCCAGACTGGTCTCTCTCATTGGAAGCAGTATCCTTTTGGTCTGCATAATCAGGGGCATCTCATAAACGGTTTGGTAAGACGTTGGCACAGGGGAGGAGCTTCAGTCTGACCAATTATGGGGTCTTTCAGACCCTCTAGTGCCACCAATGGATGAAAGATTAACTGATGTTTACACTACAACAACTATATGACAGAGGAAATTTATTTTTCATTATCTTCATTAGCATATTCAAAATCGAGTCCATATTGTTGCTGCTTTCATCCACTTATATTACCTAGTAAAAGAATGCACTCTTTATATGATGAAAGGTACATCGTTTTGAGTACATGAGAAGCATGTTCTGGAATGTACTACTAACAAACATGGCAACATGTTGATAATGTAGAATCTCATTGGTTGTGGTGTCAGTTGTATGCGTTGTGATGATAAAGTGTCAGAACAATAAGCATTTGTTTAATGTCTGTTTGTTAACAGGTATGTGAAACTGCTTGTTCTAAACCACTTTTCCAGAATAGATTATCATAATGGTAGAATCAGATGAGCCACATGCTTTTGATGTGCGTTTGCTCCTTGTTGCTGTGCTGATGTTACTGCTTTTGTGTTGTTCCGTTTACCTGTATTAGAAAGTCAGGAATTTTTCTTGAATAAATATTGTAGAAACTCAGATTCCCACTCAGCGCTATGGTAGACGGCCATATGGAGTAGGACTGCTAATTGCAGGTTATGATGTAAGTATAGAGATTAATGGTTATGTTCAATACAAGCAACATTATATGATGAATTGTTGAAATATGGGTAAATTACAGGACATGGGACCACACATCTTCCAGACCTGCCCTTCAGCCAATTACTTTGACTGTAAAGCCATGTCCATCGGTGCTCGCTCACAGTCCGCCCGCACATACCTGGAGAGACACATGGATTCATTCCTGGACTGTATGGATACCTTAATCACAGAGACACACAACAGCTACACTTACAAATGGATTAATGAAATGTTCTGTGCATTACACGTCATGATGCCATTGTATTTGTCACCTTGCCCTTTAATTCTCAGGTAATCTGAATGACCTGGTGCAGCATGGTCTGCGTGCACTGCGGGAAACTCTACCTGCTGAACAGGATCTGACCACAAAGGTTTGACATTTTATCCCCCGCTGTTAATGCTTTGATCATTTTTACTGCTCACACAAATAACCGCTTGTTTTCTCTAGAATGTGTCTATTGGGATTGTGGGAAAGGACATGGAGTTCACCATTTATGATGACGATGATGTTGCACGTTTCCTTGAAGGTCTGGAGGAGAGACCGCAAAGAAGGGTGAGACATGTATAACAGTAGCATTAGCAAAATTTCACAATAGGTTTCACACTAGAGAAATATCCTTGAATTGAATACAAATTGTCAAAAATACCAGATCCTTGGGATAACCTAACCTGGTTATCAAAAGAAATTAAGATTCCAATTCGGACTAACGATTCTGATTAACTACTTCACCAATTTTCCTTTTCCTGACAAAATGTAAAATTAGGGTTAGGTGAATGTTAGGCTTGTACATTCATCAGACAAATTTCTGCAATGTTCATGCTTTTTAGTAATCATCAGTAACATTCTGCATTTCAGTGTCATACCAAGCAGCAATAAACTGGTTAGCTAAATACTAAATACCTTTAGCGGTTAACAGCTAGGCTGTCCTCAAAAAAACAAAACAATATTTGATTTTATTTAATTTAATTAAGAACACATTTTTAAAACATTTTAACAGTCATATACATTAACTGACACTTATGCAAGGTGTGTGTGTTTTTTTTAAATAATACTGCTGCCAAGAGAAGGCGGGGGTGCAGTGTGCATGTTGTTTCTACATGATTTTTTAATATCTGTGTAATGTGAATTAAAATTTTTAGTCACTATAGGCTGCCCAATAGTAACCTAACCACATTTATTTGGTATCAATAGTAATTATATGTGCTTGGTTACCATTATTAAAAAAGAACTGTTCTGTATAAGAACTGGTTCTCAGTTCCCAACCCTAGAAGTACTGTACTGACAAATGATGGTACTCACACGCACTTGCTTTCTTTGCACCGGCTCTGTGAAGAGCCGATCACAATAATGCAGATGTACACTTGATCAGCCAAAGAAACTTTTGGTCATAATGCTCATATTGGCAAGATATTTGTGTGAACTTCAGTTATCAGTTAAATTATTGTGTTCAGATGTCAAATTATTAAACCAATCAATCCTTTTCACATGGAGTGCAAGTAATCTTCAGAATAACTTCAGAGCCAAATCAAATATTTAATCATGGTGAAGACAAACTACAACTATAATTAACCTACTAAATTCTGGTTTTAAGTAGTAAAGTTTAATAGACTTTTTTAAAAATCTGACTTAAATGTGGTAGTGCTGTTAAATTATTTTATTACTGTTGGCAGCATTTAATGTGTTTGTTCTATTGATTTGATAAGTTTGTTTCTTTGTTCTTGTAGTCATTGTTGGCTGTTTACTTAAATTTTGTTTTTATATTCTCAAGCAAATGTTAAAGCAACATTTAAACCTATTTCTGCGGAAGTATTAAAATTGAGTAAACTGGCATTGAACATTTTGTATTGTAATGGCCCTATTACCTTGTTAACGTCTGATAACGGTTGGACACTGGTGTTTCATTAAGACTTGTGTAGATATTTCAGTGTTAAGGTTAATGTTGACTTTGTTAATAACAGGCCCCAGAAGAAACTGCTCCTGCTGTACCTGATGAACCCATGGAGCACTAAGATGCCCAGTCAACTCTTTTTCCATCTTCATCACTTTTGTCTCATCATGAATGAAGTTGATAAGACTGTTTTCGGTTTTCTAAACTAATGTTAGCGATCATGTATATCAGTAACATTTGCTTTTCCATCTTATGGAATATACAAAAAAATAAAACTTTTGACATTTCAAAAGCTTATGCATCTTGTGGTATTGTGTCAAGCTTCTGCTGCCTGAAATGCTTTTATCGCGCAGAAAGAAGGTAAATCAGCATCATGTTGGCTTTGTCAAGCCAACGTACTGTTGTAGTCTTTAAAGCTTATTATTGGTGCTTGCAAAGCAAACCGTCACTATTACCCTCTTGAATACTTTTTCTGGACAAACTGCTTGTTGTTTCTATGGTTTGCCGTAGACCCGTAAATGAGGGCTCTAATTGAATGGCTTTTTGAGAAGTGTGCAATGATTTTTATAAATGATCAGGTGAAAACTTCTCTTGGCTTCTTAATGGGCTGAGTTTTGTGATGCCATATCTGCATCAGAATGTTAGAGACTTGTGGATGGGTTCATATAACCCTGGCTTTGCAAGCAGCAATAAATGGACCACGCCCTAGCAACCACCCCGTTAATTCTATTTAAAAAGGTGAATCGCGTTAGCTAAGTAATAATCATGTTAACATGTTTAATCATCCTAACAACTGCATAGCAACAATCTACCAACCAATCTAAGTATCGTAGCCACCACCCTTGGAACCTTGTAACAACAATAGTAACTGTGTAACAATAACCTAGCAACCACCCAAGGTACCGTATCAACTGCATTGCAACACCGTAACATTGCTACCCCTGATTCCTTAGCAACCACTCCAAGTACCAGCATGTTAAAATGTGTTAGCATAATACGAGGGCACTTTAACATGATGCTAATTAATGTTAAAACATGTTGAGGGTGTTTTATGTAAATATTTTAGCGCAATGCTAAAATCATACTAGATTGTTAAAATATTAACATACTCTAAAAAAGGTGAAATTAACATTTACCTTTTCAGCATTTTATTAGGAATAAGATTAGGAATGAATGTGACCATAGGCACTGGAACATTTTTGGCCTGACAAAAGAGGGGTGTTGAATTTTGCCAGGATTTACGTTTTGGCTGTGCATAACCTAAAATGCAAAATTAGCAGACAGTTTACAGACAGTTCACTCTCTCCCTGCTCTTTGCAATGACTGTACAAATGGTCTTTAATTTTCAACTCTTCTTATTTTTGATTCTAACCTTATTTTATAATACGGCATAAAAAACAAACACACATAATATGTGGTCCTGTAGCTCAACTGGTAGAGCATTGCTTCAGCAGCAAAAGGTTGTGGGTTCGAACACAAGTACTAATTAAAATGTATACCTTGAATTCATTGTAAGTCGCTTTGGCTATAGGCATACAATTACATTTACTCATTTGGCAGACGCTTCTATCCAAAGCACAATGCTTTGCATGTGTGGCAGCTTTTTGAATTTTTCTGTGGTTTTCTGCATGTTTTGAAGTCTCCCTTGACAATACTGCTGTTAAACCTCACACTGCCTTCCTTAATGTAGCTGCCTCTATTTGTTGGACCAGTTTGCATTGAATGAATGAGAAAACATATTTTGCCTTCCAGGAAAGTAAAGTTGGTTGGTTGGTGTGACATGATTGCCTCATCCAAAACCACAGGCTTGAAAAGATTTGTCTTTGTTTTAGAAGTAGGCCTGCGGCAGGCATAGGTTCCAAGTCTGTTATCTCCTCCAACTGATCAGCCAACTCGAGGCTAAGTCTCTTTTGATTTTAAGTCCTAAAAATGTTTTTGTGACTTTTGAACAGCAGGACAGGTTGTGAAACTTGACCTTCACGGGCAGATGCTGTGACGTGATGTCATTAGCAATGGTGGAAAGAGTACTGAAAAACCATACTCAAGTAAAAGTACTATTACTTCCAAAAAAAATGTAGCACAAGTAGAGTAAAAGTACCTGTCCTAAATACTACTCAAAGTACGAGTAAAAAGTAGCCCTTTTAAAAGTACTCAAAAGTCATGAGTAGTGAGTATTAGGCTGTGAATGTTAAAGGCTGTGAGTATTAGGCTTTTATGGATGTTTCTCAGGTAAAAAAAAAAAATAAAAAAACCTTTCTCCAACAGTTTTATTTTTGACTGCTAGCACTGAAAATCCAGGCATGTAATATTTGATAAAGCAACCAATAAACAGGCAACATTTATGACAACCATTCTGTAGAGTTCTTCTTGCAGGTTAATAAAGGTTGCAATGGATTGTACATTAACAATTTA
>JAZGTK010003678.1:0-26675 GCA_036877625.1 Ambastaia sidthimunki
AGAATACCATAGAAACACAGAAACAAAAATAGGTATAAATAAATCTCTCCCACACCATCCTCAGTGTGACAAGGGATTAAAACAACCTTTAATTTTCTACCTTTGTGTGAATTTCAGGTAAGGAGTGTAGTCAATAACAGCTTCAGACTTCCCATCCAACGCCTCCCCTTTCAAACAGAAACTGGCCACAAATACATAAACACATTACTTACACAAATATTATACAACAAATACAATCACATTAGTTGCTAAATTTCAAATCAGTCAGTTATGAAGTTTGATTTTAGAAACCCTGGCTGAGAAGGTCAATGCTTGTGTGGCAGCTCAGTAATGTTTAAACATTCTCTCTCACCTGAAGTCAATGGCTCCCAGACCGATGAGCATGCCGGTCAGAACTGAGGCTTCTTCTCGCAGCATGATGGCACCTTCATCATAGAACCGTCTGTAGACAAGCACACAGATTTATAGAAATGCCCTTTTCATGTAGTCAATACAGCAAAGTCTGATACATTTAGACTGAATACATCAGGGCAATGACAGACCCTTGGGGAGGGCTGTGGAAGAGCAAATTGATGGAAAGATATTGAGTTTTTTGTTGTTGAGTTTTCTCTCTCAGTCTGACCTGGTGGTGCGGCTGTCTCGTAAAGCTGTGGCGACGTACTCAGACAGACGTTTCTCCATTAGTGCAACCCGTAGCCATGCCCTGCCCTACAAACACAGAGAAATATACTTCATAATTATTATATTACATTCATCAAATAAACTGTTTATTATTAACTAATCAATCAGCTGTACAACAGCTGTACTTTCTGATATCTGATATACGTCTGGTAAATAGAAACATGACTTTTTCATTACAGTTACAATATTTAGGTATGAAATGATTTTCACGAGGCCTTTCATTGTACATTGACACCTAACATGGTATAAATACAGTAACTTCTAACACAATCCCCGGAGATTTTGGCATAGGATTTACACTGTCCTTTAAAGAAAGTCCTTCAGACAGACAAATTTATCATGTCAAAACACACATGGTTTTGTAGTAGTTTTTTGTTAGCAGATTTGAGAGTTTTGACTCAATACATTAGTTTGATTTATCTTCTTACTTTTGCGCGTGAGGAGTTGATGTTCTCCATGTTCTCGATGCTGCTTATGCAGCTGTTGGGAACTTTACTGCAGGCGAGACGAATAAAGTCCCAAAAACTGCGCTGACCATCAAACCAGCTGCCCGAGCCTGTAAAGATGAAGATGTGAGATGTTCAAGTCTCCATCCACTGGCTTGAATATTCTCTGACATTCTCACATGTCTTTAACTGAATGTCTTCACCTTTAAAGCGATGGCTGAGAATGTGTTCCAGAATAGCAGCAAAGTTCAGGAACTCTTCAGACGAGTCGTCAATGGGTTCTGCTGTGTATTTCTCCAGCAGCGTCTTCACAGAAAACCTGCCACACATGACACATTGAGCTTCTTTAAAGCAGACACTCTTTGTCTATTATACACACTCTGTTCCCACATATGCTGAGCCAGTGTTAACTGCTGTTTCTGATGTATTAATAACCTTTACTAACCACAAATTTTGACTGGGACATAATGTTTCAGATTGCTCATTGCATGCATTATGTTTTTGTTTTACACAGTTGTTAACAGTAATGATTTTTAAAAGCCTGATATTTTATAAAGGTGTTATTTCTTATTCCTGTTGCATTTTAAAATACAGAAAATACATACACCCCCCCCAAACACACAAGTTCTACTTAATAACTATTCTTTGCATAACTAAATATATATATTATGCATATGTAAATATACCATGTAAATATGTATATATAAACACATATTTGGTGTTTATATATTTCTTATAAAAACACCAAACACTAAGAAATATCTTGATTTCTAGTTGTTTTTGCTTATTTTAATGCTTGGTCTAAGTGTTTGGTTCTTGGCCATGTCAGTCACAGTCAAAAATTTGGCTACACAAGACCAACCCTGAGTTAATGTCTCATTTATCACTGAAGACTATTGCTGATCCAACATTATTCTGGCATGTTTCAGAGCAGGAACGGCACCAAATTGTGATTTCAAAGGTATACAGTCAAAAGGTATACAACCCAGGAGTGAAACATGAGCCAACATAACATATGATTACTGTAACCCACAGTTAAAATCAATGACAAGTGTTAAAAGACAAAAAGTGCATCGTGAGGTGCACTAAACAAAACTGTCAATGAGTCTTATTCCTTTCATCCTAACTCACATCTCTACACCTAAAGCCCATCATCTCTACAGCACTCAGTCCCACAGCCAGAACCGACCGCTACCCTTGCTGGAGAAAGGTTGTCGTCATAGCAACGACATCATCCGGGGAGGAGAAATAAATCAAGCATCCTGTCCCATGTCCTGTTATTATAAAATAATATATCATTGAGTCCCTATTAAATAAAAATGATCAGATGCGCTTGTAATATAATGTCTAATAAACTTTGTCATTGACCTCACGGTGTGTACAATCTATCTTTATGTTTGACCTACACCATATCCTAACTTAAACACTGAAGTCTCCTATATGACGGTGAAAACGTCAATTGCTTTGTTTTCATCAGACCTCTCTCTGCTGTCTTACTGGTGTTTCATATTGCCAATAATAATAAAAGATAACAAACAAAGAGAAAACGCATGGACTGCAATACATGCATTGCGTCGCTCACCTACAAACCGTGATGAGGTTTTTTCTTTCCACGGTGATGTTTCTGGAAAAGCCTTTCTTAGCCATCGCGCACTGCAGGAAACTCTGGACCCTCTTCAGCCCTCAAACACACACACACCCGCATTCAGAGACGATGCACAACACACAAGAGAAAATGTCATCCTCCGCTTATTTGTGAGGATTTGTCTCTAAAGGGTCGCACAGATGAGATGGCGACCACCCCCTCTACACTGACCTCATCATGGTCTCACATTCACCAGATCAGCCACATCATTTAAAACACTTTGATGTCCAGCAGTGGGTTTTATAAGGACAGTAATGTGAAAGTAATTTTATTTTATGAATAACTATTATTTCCAGCGGGTCAGGTGGACTGAGCGCATGCGCGGCGCTGCTGTGCGCTTTGTAAATCTGAGCGCTAGAGGGACTTTCAGTATCATTTTTGTTTCATTTAAATTGCGGGATGGTTTTACATGATTCAGTACATAACTTATGATTTAGTGTCATTATTGTTGTGTATTAAAAGGATGAATTGTTATCTTATATGATGCTTTCAAAAAGGTTATAAATGGAATTTATTTATCAGTTTACTAAAATCAATGTTTGGTGTGACCTTTGCATTTATTGTTGCTTCCGACAATTATTATTGCCTCCCACTGATATATCGCTTCATTGTTTTTCTTATCTTGTAAGATAATATACTAATAATAATGATATATTATATTATTAGAAAATATATTAAATTAGTACAATGAGTCGAATTTGTCTAGTCTACTATGAGTCTCTGTTAAACGTCTAATAAGTGTCTTATTTTATCTGTGTTTCATTTGGTTTTTTAAGGCAGTATTGTGATGGTCTTACATGTTGTATTTGTCTTGACCTTTAACTGAGAGGGAGTAACAGGTTTTAAAATTTCTGAATTTCTGTATCATCAACATTAAGTCCATATGACAGAATAAAATAGAGATTATTGCTTTGATTTATCATAGTAAGTATTATCACTTCAGACTAATTGAATTTAAGTTCAAATCTATGATTAACTTTGAATATTTAGTTATAAATCGTAGACACACTTCACCCTCTATTCTTCAAATGAAGCTCACGCTAATAACTCAGTAGATTCATTAAACTTACATTATTATCCAATTTAAACAAGGTTTCTGTCAAACGTGCATTCAGATTATGATCTGATTTCACTTACAATAGGTGCTTTTATAAGATGACATCTGGTGCTAAACAACCCAAAATTTAACATTTAATTATCTTCAGTTGATTAATCATCTTCAGGTTTAATATCAATCAGATTTTCTCAAATGTCTGTAAGTTGGTAATTGTTACGTGTCTGTTTGGTTTTGTCACAGTGTCATGTCTTTTATTTTGAAGTCATGTTTTGTAGTTCATGTCTCTGGTCTTTGTAGTCTGTAGTGTCACACCACCATAATTGTGTCCAGGTGCTCCTTGTTTCCCATATTTAATCTGTGTATAAATACTCCTGTTTTTGCCCTGTCTTCAGTTGGTTATTAAATGTTGTTAGTTTGTTGATTTGTGGTAGTTTGTTGATTTGTGGTAGTTTGTAAGTGTTTGTTATGGTTGAGTTTTACCCTTTGGGTTAATTAAACTCACTGGAATGTGCATATAGATTCAGTTTCATGTTTGGGTAACACGTTACAGTAATGGTCAAATAGCGTCTTTAATGCTTAAGCTGTAACAGAATCTGCGGTTACGACGCAGAACACACAGTTATGTGAAATGTTATCATGCTGTCACTGTTTCATTGTGGTGATGAGATTTATAAGACACTATTGTTACTGCATGGCTGAATGTCTGTGTTGTGGCCACAAAATAACATCCTACAGACAACAGGAAGTGTTTTTAGAGGAGACCTGACATGCTAAAATGAAATGGTAATAGAAATTATTACAATAATAGAAATATTGTAATAGTGCTGGTGTTTGAATCTAACCAGGGTCCAGGTCAGGAAGAAGACAGACTGGCATTACTGACCATCTGTTAGCTGCCTAGGTTATATATATACAGCACCTGGAGTTTAAGTTTGTTTAACCAAGATATCATATATAGCAACTGTGTTTTCTGTGCTATTCTATCAAAATTGTCATTTTAATGACATATATGAAATAAGGAACATGAATACTGTTTATTTTCTCTCCCCTGACTCTGTTTCTCTGTTTTTTTTGTCAGTGTTGTAGATTTGTTATTTCTTATTGTCCAAAATATAAATACAGTGTTGATTCTGCCCCTTCAGTTCCTTTTGTCAGAGACTGCCCACTATATTATGACATCATCAGTTCACTTTTGTTGTGGCTACAGATGTCATTGAAACTAGAGTGTGCTGTGATTGGCCAGCACAACATGTCAGTAGTAAATAATTATTTACAGATGGAACAGATTCATAATAGCGTATGAATAAATGTAAGTCTGTGTGGGTTTGTACATTTGTGTAAGGCAGACTGAGATTGTGTGTTTGCACCTGAGGCACTGCTGTGAAATTCCTGACTGCAGTGAGAGAGTGTCTGTGGCAGAGATTTAACAGAAAAAGAAACAGCCTTCATCCGTTTATAGAGCACAATACAAACCTTTTCAACCTCTCATTTTTAGTTTTTGTAAATGGTTTGCATTTGTAGTCATGGAACATGTTCCCTACATAGTGTCAGTGGAGAAAGTAGCTGGTTTTCATTTGCCTGGTGAAACTCTTGACCATCTCCATCACTGACATCAAACAGTTGTGATGGATAGTGTTGTACAAATTCCAACACAGCCATTTAATAAGTCAAATAAGTCATTAAAACCCATTTCAGTTGCCGTGTTTTATTCAATGCACATAAAAACAATCACAATGAAATTTATGAATATCAATGCAGTTTTAAGAGAGCTATTTCTTTTTAAATCTGAAGAATGGATTTAAAATAATAAATTCTAAATGTTAACATTCAAAACTTCCAGCAAAGAGAGTCATCTAATATTAAAAATGTTCAAAATATTTTAGAAGCATGTGCAAAATAAAATATTTAATGTTTATCAGCTTATTTTAAAAAATGGTTCAAAATGGAAATTCTGCTATTTTGTCCAACTTTGAAAGCAGTTCGTATGACTTCTGCATCATATGTGAAGTCTTATGGTGTACAATAACTCTGTATGAGACAGACATATAAGCTTTACTCACTTTTGGGTCATTCATTTTTGGGTGAACTGGTCCTTTAAGCAGTAGGAAGTGTTTGTAGGAAGTGTTTATATCTCATTAAGGTTTGTAGTGGCTTATTTTGTAGGTTTGTCATTTTGCACACTAACTTAACATAGCAGGTTCAGTCTTGAGAAAATATGACTAAAAGCTAAAATGTTACAGAAATAAGTGATAGTGGCAAACGTCCTGTCCACATATGCAGTGAAATGACCGTTTGTAAAGATGTGGATTCCGTGCGGAATGAATCAATGCTTTAATCCACATCATTGAGTTTCATGTCTTATCTACAGTGTTTGTTCAACATGCAAAGAAATTGGATCAAACTAAACAGACTCTTGACAGAAGTTTTTTTTACTGGATTAATTACTGCAATAATTAGAGATTATCTGTGTATGACGGGATTGAAAAATAATTTCCACAAAATTACACCACAGTTTTAAAAGCATTTTGCTGCTAATGTGTAAATGGCAGAAATATGGACAAAAGACGGTTACCTGCCTCAATAACATGTTTGGCACATTTTCTCTGACTTTAACAGGTTTTATGTGAAAGTGAATATTACTGGTGCTCATTCAAACTTCAGCCCCAGTGTGTGTACAAGACGTTTGCTATGTGGCTGGTACAGTATGCACTGAATACTGTAATGGCCGCTTTAGGAAACACCAGTAATTATTTCCAGCCATTGTTTTCTGATGTTATTTTCACATTAAAGAGTCAAAGCATCGTTTCAAGCTCTTTCCAAGACACAGAACCAGAATATTCCTCATCTGCTACAAAATACGGCTCAAGATCATTGTCGGTTTCCTTAATATTCCTGCAAGTCTGATGGTACATCACTTTCCCGTCAGCCTGCCTCAGAACAAGCTCGTGCTGTTGCACCGGCAAACACACAGTCTCTGTGTCACTCAACACATAACCAGCTACATTCCCTGAGGTGTGTAGACGGGATTGTCCTTTACCCCCCAATCCCATGCCCCCCAGAGACAGGCCTTTTGTACCACTGACACTGAGGCAAACACTCTGTGTGGTGGTGTGTGACATCATGCCTCCATAGTAGCCACTCCCACCCCCTGCACTGCTGGTGACACGAGCTTTCTGCTTCAGATCTAATGCGAGGCTGCGTCTCAGCCACGCCTTCTTAAGCTCGGCCTGCACCTGCGTGTGACAGAGATACAAATGTACTGTTTATTGATGTTAAAATACTTTCTTCTATATGCAGAGACAATTAGGAAGACATCCAGAAACGCCAGAGAGGCACATTAGTAGTAAAATAAACACACATATCAATATAAAACACTCACCTCCCCATTGCAGAAGCAGTAAATGAGGGCCACAAAGAAACCCTGTAAAAATGAAAGTCTGTAAAAGTCTACACAAGGAGGCTTCAAATGAAACTTCACTGTGGGCTGAGCTGTCACTTATGTTAGATGATGTGCCAATAATATCAGACTTTCAATGTTTGAAAACATTGAAACTTTGTCAGCTCAAGACTGGATCAGATTTGAATAATGAGTGTTGACAAATTAATTTGGCTGCAGTCTGGAGTTTTTGTTCAACAAAATCATTTTAGGTAAAAGTCACCATATCTTCTAAATCTGCAACACTCATTAAATTCATAGTTTCTAGTTGTGTTGTTGCTGTAAATGCTTATCAGTGTAAATGCAACATGGAAGAAATATCATGTCCAGTTACTCACTATTACTATCACATTTGAGTTTATTTGACTGAACTGTTGATGATTCTGACTCTTATTAATATTAATAATTGTTATTTAATTAATTTTATGAATAAGGTTTAATTTTCAGGTTGTCGTTTTAATGTTTAATCTCTGTGTATTTGTGTGGTTTAATCTCTGTGTATTTGTGAGGTTTAATCTCTGTGTATTTGTGTGGTTTAATCTCTGTGTATTTGTGAGGTTTAAACTCTGTGTATTTGTGAGGTTTAAACTCTGTGTATTTGTGAGGTTTAAACTCTGTGTATTTGTGAGGTTTAAACTCTGTGTATTTGTGAGGTTTAATCTCTGTGTATTTGTGAGGTTTAATCTCTGTGTATTTGTGAGGTTTAAACTCTGTGTATTTGTGAGGTTTACTCCCTGTGTATTTGTGAGGTTTAAACTCTGTGTATTTGTGAGGTTTAATCTTTGTGTATTTGTGAGGTTTAAGCTCTGTGTATTTGTGAGGTTTGATCTTTGTGTATTTGTGAGGTTTAATCTCTGTGTATTTGTGAGGTTTGATCTCTGTGTATTTGTGAGGTTTGATCTCTGTGTATTTGTGTGGTTTAATCTCTGTGTATTTGTGAGGTTTAATCTCTGTGTATTTGTGTGGTTTAATCTCTGTGTATTTGTGAGGTTTAAACTCTGTGTATTTGTGAGGTTTAMWCYCTGTGTATTTGTGAGGTTTAAWCTCTGTGTATTTGTGAGGTTTAATCTCTGTGTATTTGTGAGGTTTAATCTCTGTGTATTTGTGAGGTTTAATCTCTGTGTATTTGTGAGGTTTAAGCTCTGTGTATTTGTGAGGTTTACTCCCTGTGTATTTGTGAGGTTTACTCTCTGTGTATTTGTGAGGTTTAATCTTTGTGTATTTGTGAGGTTTAAGCTCTGTGTATTTGTGAGGTTTGATCTCTGTGTATTTGTGAGGTTTGATCTCTGTGTATTTGTGAGGTTTGATCTCTGTGTATTTGTGAGGTTTTATCTCTGTGTATTTGTGAGGTTTAATCTCTGTGTATTTGTGAGGTTTAATCTCTGTGTATTTGTGAGGTTTAAGATCTGTGTATTTGTGAGGTTTAAGATCTGTGTATTTGTGAGGTTTAAGCTCTGTGTATTTGTGAGGTTTAAGCTCTGTGTATTTGTGAGGTTTAATCTCTGTGTATTTGTGAGGTTTAATCTCTGTGTATTTGTGAGGTTTAAGCTCTGTGTATTTGTGAGGTTTAAACTCTGTGTATTTGTGAGGTTTAATCTCTGTGTATTTGTGAGGTTTAATCTCTGTGTATTTGTGAGGTTTAATCTCTGTGTATTTGTGAGGTTTAATCTCTGTGTATTTGTGAGGTTTAAGCTCTGTGTATTTGTGAGGTTTAAGCTCTGTGTATTTGTGAGGTTTAAGCTCTGTGTATTTGTGAGGTTTCATCTCTGTGTATTTGTGAGGTTTAAGCTCTGTGTATTTGTGAGGTTTAAGCTCTGTGTATTTGTGAGGTTTCATCTCTGTGTATTTGTGAGGTTTAATCTCTGTGTATTTGTGAGGTTTAATCTCTGTGTATTTGTGAGGTTTAATCTCTGTGTATTTGTGAGGTTTAATCTCTGTGTATTTGTGAGGTTTAATCTCTGTGTATTTGTGAGGTTTAATCTCTGTGTATTTGTGAGGTTTAATCTCTGTGTATTTGTGAGGTTTAATCTCTGTGTATTTGTGAGGTTTAAGCTCTGTGTATTTGTGAGGTTTCATCTCTGTGTATTTGTGAGGTTTAAGCTCTGTGTATTTGTGAGGTTTCATCTCTGTGTATTTGTGAGGTTTCATCTCTGTGTATTTGTGAGGTTTCATCTCTGTGCTTTACCTGTGAAGAGTTGAACAACATCTCATAATGCATCTGAATCTGCCACAGCAGGCCTGTGACATCAGTGTATGGAAGAGCCATAAACAGCATGTAATGAACTCCAAACAGTGGCATGAGCACCAGAGTTGATTTCAGAAGCTTCCTACAGAGCACATCAGACAAATGACTACAAATATAACTCATCATTCACGTGTGTGTGAAGTCAATGCTAACCTGTATTGCTGTCTGGGGTCCAGTTTTCCTGTGTTTGTTTCCCACAACTTAGAGGCCAAAACCCTGATGATATTGAGGAAGAGGAAGAAGTTTACCTAGATGAAGAGGTTTGAGGAATATTAGTAAATTATCCAATCAGAATTGATATTCAAATCACATTTGTTATTTGTTTCTGCATGAAATGTGATGGAAAATGACTTTTAAAATCACTTCATAGTATATTATAATACCTGCTAGTGGAAAGAGCTGATGGTTAACACAACAAAGTAAAACATTAAAATTCAGCTAAAATATAAATGCAATTTAATAAGGATCTCAGAACAAATGCAAAACTGAATGGCAGGATCATATAGATATTGAGATGTCAGCAGATTAACGTATAAGATTAATTTATAATTATGATTTATTGGAGGAAGACGTATTTTCTTACAACAATGGCTGCCAGGATCGGTACTTGATAGATCCACTTCAGGTTTCCTGCGCTTATATCCCAACACCTAAAGATGAAAAATCCAGCCTTCAGTGTGTCACATTCTTCTTCTGTTTTTGTGCTTGTTTTCATTAGTCACTGAGTTTTTTACTTCCTGTTACTTTCACTCGTGTCTTGTTTAGCGTCTCTTGTAGTCTCTTGTATATGTAGTCTCTGCTTTTATTCAGTTGCTTGTCTGTCCTTGTCTTTGATTAATTGTATGTCGCAGTGTTACTGAGTTTGTTATTTTAAGTTAAAGTTCTCTCCCTGCCTCCTCATTGACCTGTTTTCTGCGAGTTATTAAAACATGTTCTGCAGGTATGGCTCAATTCTTCAGTATGTGGTTGTTTTTGCTTTAATTTTACCCTGAGTAACTCTGTTTACATTTCTCATTATCAAGCCACATGATGTGAAGTTTCAGTCAGATTTGTGAATTGCATTATCAAGCTTATCATTTAGGATTAGACTAAATGTCTAAAGCTTATTTTGCAATAAAGTGAAAGCTTATTTAAAAGATGTGGCAACAGTGGGGCATATAAGAATAGCAACAAAACACAATATATAGTAAAGTTATGATTTTTGAATGTTTCAGTAAATTTAAAACTAGGCTGTCACATTTTCTTCCAAAAACATTGTTTAAACATCATATTGTGGACCTTGCAAATTCTTCAGACCAAGCTGTTATTTTGTTTATCTAAACTAATCTTTGTAAGAACCTGCTTTTTTAACTACAACATTTGAACAATGGTATCAAGAATGACTACCCTAAAAGAAAGATGTTCAGAGTACGATTTTAAAACTACATGTTTTTAACTATGTTTAAACATTTTTTGGGTTTAGGGGCATGTGGCTTTTTATCTATATATGATTATATTGTTTATTTGTCTGGCGGGGAGACAGATGTTGGTGTTGCATACTGCACCCCTAAACAAATGGGTAGATGCACATCTGCCAAGAGAGCAGAAACAACACTTCACTGTCCAGAAATAATTTCTTCAGTTCTTCACAGATTCAGCCTCTTTGGAAAGGGAGACGATTTTAAAAAGCACATTAAGTCATGGCTCCAATCTGCTAGAAGGCAAGTGACAAAACCTGAAACCTTTTGGAAGAAAACTGTTACGATATGACAGAACTAAAATTGAGCTTTGTGGTCAACAAGCAAAAGTGCAGCGCGAAGTCAAACACAGTTCAACACCCAGCTAACACTTGCTCATGTCATTTTTTCCAATGCATTAACACAGAGCTTTAATGGAAACCTTATACAAAAAATGCAAGCAGTCAATGTGTGTGTGTGTGTGTGTTTCCATGAATGCATCTGTGTCAACCTACTGTGTGTCTGCCAGAGAAACTCGAGCACTGACCCATATAGATACAAACACTGCAGGTATTCCTGCCAAAGAACAAACCAGAGGATGAAACAGGAAGTTGAAGAAAACATCTGTGAATTTTTTTTAACCCAATGGTTGGAATAATGGATTACACTATTACAATCACCTGCATTTGATGAAAGCACTTATCAGGAGGGTCAAGCAGAAACTCACCCCAGCCGATGATTGTTAAAGCCCACAGACAGTTCTTATCAGACAGGAAAGCCATGAAGATTAGACTGTGCAGGTACAGGCCCTCCACCAGAATCCAGTAATGATTGGTTGCCAGGAGATACAGGAAGACAGTCACAGCAACCTTGCAGCCCACCTGACAGAGCCAATAAAACAGCATTAAAAACATTGTCATGGCAATATTTCACCCAAAAAGAACATTTAAACAATATTTATTCACTAACATTTTTTCCAGATAGAACTTTGACAGCTGTGGTAACTATGAACTATTGTTGTTTAGAAAAACAGCACTGATATGACATGAGTAAATAATGATTTATTTTTCAGTAATTTTCAGTCATTAGCTGAACTGTTCTGTAATTTCATTAGTGAAATACGCTTTGATTTGCATATGCGCATGTGTCAGCACCATATAAGGTCTTTGTCCGTCTTCTGGTTTGCTGTTGTCTGTGACAGTATACAAAACAGCATCTTTCACAAATATACTGACTGCTCGGCATATGAATGAGGTGAAGAGATGGATGTGGATGTAGTTACGGGTGCAGTGAAGACGCCTGCAGAGAAGAGCAGAAACCAGCATCTTTTCTCCTCATCTATGTAATTCACAAATATAATAAGTGTTCTGTGAAAATAATCATTAAAGCAACAGGTCATACATACATCTGTATGAATTATGACATCATGCACTTTTTGTGTCACAATGACACTAGAGGTTCTTAAACTTAATTTAAAGGTACAGTAGACAATTTTGTAGAGGCTAGCAACAGCAACTTAGCTTTGAAAGCATAAGATCCACCCTCCTCTCAGAGCCAAGCCTCCTCCAACACATGCACACATACAGAGTTTGACAAGCAATCGGACATCCTGTCATTGCACTCAGACCTAATGCATTGATTGGATGCCTGTGGATTGGTCTTGTGCCTTCCACAGAAGATATATATTTATGCAAATATATTTAGACCACTGTACTTATTTATTGCTATCGAGATGTGAAGAGATTTTCAACTGGTTTTAGAAAAGCATTGTGGTACGGTTGATATCAGGTGTAATTGCTGGTCTGAATGTTGTTAATTGTCTTCTTGGCAAAGCACTTTTAAAGAGGTGACAGATCTCTCCAGGATGTGTTGTGTCTACAGCTTGAGATGTTGGGACAGGATCAAGCTCCTGTGACATTTCAAATGAAGCTTTCACAATGATTTCCAGTGAGAACAGAGATGGAGAACAGCTAGTGTATTCTTAACTTGTCTCATATTAAATACCTGCAGATTGTCTGATGTAATCAAAGCTAAAAGAATGGTAAGTGAATACAGATAACAGGGAAGCATCTTTCTGGATTATGTTTGTGTGAGAGTGTTGACTGTCCAGATTGTTTTTCAGTGCCAATCTCAAATGTTAATGCTCTTCAGACTTGAGATGTATCTCGTAATGATAGATTCATTGTGCACTTACTTGAAATAGCAGAGGATGAAGACAGCCACCAGTAATGCTGCTAGTGATATAGAGTATCCAACAGTGTACATCAAATACAGACGCTCAAAGATCTCCTGATGGTCCAAACAACGCAACAGAACAGAATACAACACAGACAGATCATGTTTCAACCCTGTTTGTCCCTCACTGGGTTTTCTGGCTTTGGTCATGATAAGTGTTTTTATCACAGTAGACTCACGCTAACACGCATAATGATTCAATTTCAATGCTATAAAACTGTTTTAAAATATATCCCAGTGAAATTGATTTCCTCATTTATTTGCATTGTAAGCGTATGACTGTATATGCAAGTTTGTTTTAATGATGTTACAGATGCTGTTTAAATAACTTGTATTCAACCCCATGTTAGATATATGAATGGGGTCATAGGTTAAATATTGAAATGTGTTATTACTGTGGTTTGCACACACCTCCTGGTCACTGTGGTTAGTGTGGAGGTAAGCAGTGCATTCTGTGTAGTTAGCCCACGTCCGGTTTATAGTGGGAACCTGCTCCCATTTGCCTGATGCGTCACAGTGGCGATACGCGTGTCCTAGAACGTATATAAAACCTTAAATCAGACTGGCATTAAGACCCTCTGAGCCTAAATGAGTATTATAAGAGGCTGCGTCAGACCTCTGTGGTTGAAATCATAGATGTACTCGGGACACAGAACTGACACCAGCTGACTGGGTTTTGCTGTGGGCCAGCAAATGATCCCGTCCCACTCAGGAACACAGTGACCTTCTGACAATACACACAAATCTCACATTCATATGACTAATACATGCAATATGTTTATACACACATGAAACACATACAGTTACAATGACATGTTTAAAATGTTGACAACTGGAAAACATGCAAGCAGATGTCAGGCAGAATGTTTGAAGATGCAGCTGAAGAGTTGAGAGGGAAAATTCTTGAATGATCTTATCAGATCTGGATTCATCACAGTAACAAAGCTCTCTGGCCACTTTTGGGTGCTGATAAGAAGTGACTCATCACTGTTGTTACAAAAGGCCAAATCAGCATTTCTTATCCTGAAATCTTGACATAAACGGTCCTGCGGTCTAATCTGTTTTAATAGCTGCTGCTGTTTCAGGAAATTGGATCTACAGGACTAGAGAAACACTTCAGTCCTTCTCCTGCAGCTCTTCCATTGCTCCACATTTGTAACTGTTTTGTTTGCTTGATGTCACGGAAACGTACTCAAATATAATTAAAAATGTGACGTCAGCACATATGAATTATGAAAACCTGTGTTATGCAGTTTCACTGGTCCTTTATGTCTCATTTACAGGCAGGCTGAGGATACATTGACTGTACATTTGTGTTGTGGCAGGATACATTACCTGTAACTACAGCTAGCTGAACACGGATGCTTTTCTCACATCTCGCCCGTGCACCAATCAGAAGAAAGATCTGCTCGTCTCTGGTGATGACATCATCAGAATCAATCTGTGAGAGCAACAGATAAAATAGAGTTATTTTAGGACATGCCAAACCCTGGTGGTGCTTTATAATTACTCTTATATCTGAGCACATTTAAAATAAAATATTTGTACTTCAAGTTCATTATATTTCCAAGTTGAAAATCATTTTTATTTCTTAGAATAGAGAACTTCAGTCTTTTTCAGGGCAAGAATCACATGCAGTTATATTACATTTGAGCATTTAGCAGAATCACATGCAGTTATATTACATTTGAGCATTTAGCAGACGTGACGTTACTGAAGTGAGGAAAAAAATGCTCTGTGAATGGATGTATACAGAAAATGTAGTGTTTTATAACACTATGCATTAGCACATTATAAAGTTGACATATGGTTTTATTAAAGCTTACACAACAAATAAATAACATTATTGGTGTGCAATATCATAAAATTTAATTCACTACATGTGTAGTACTGTACAGGTTTGTTCATTGTGCATTAACTAATGTCAACAGTGTCAACACAACTTAAAACGTTTTACTTATCTTACTTTTTAAAGTAAAAAATTGTATTGTATTTAAAAAATCTGTTTACTTAAACATGTTAAATTTGTGGTTACTTATCTTACTTTATCTTTGTGGATAATTTATCTAAACAGAGGATGGTGGGGTAACTATAGTCACTTAAAGACAAGCTTTAGGGGGGCTTGACTAAAAGGAATTTCTGTCAGTAATTTTCAGAGTCTTGCTTTCTCTAGCAGCCCCCAATCTTTTAGCAGAACACCTACATTTGTTATAAGTAAATCTATGAAAACGATAATGACAGTGGCTGGTATCTTTTTATATCTATGACGCAAAACCTTCATTTTTAAGCACATACATGATGATTTTTCATTTTCCACTGTCTCAGCTGAATTCATCGGCAAATCATCATCTATCACAAATCTGGCACATCTTCCAGTAGGCCGATTGAGTCTCTTAGTGTTGTGAAATATTTGCACTGTCCTGTGGTATGTGGCAAGCTCCTCAACCTTTTGGACCAGAGAGCACGTCCAACCCTAAACACCCTACACCCACTGGCATCCCTCACCACCCACCCACATTACGAGTCCTGATCCCTGGATCCTCACAGCTGGAGACACACAGGAGCGTTTGTGCCCTGAATACTTTTCACAACTCCCAAACAAAACCAGCACACCTCACACACTTACTCACCGTACGACACAGAGAGAGAAAGAACGTGTGTGAGAGAGAAAGATTCGTTTTGTGCTACCACAAGAATGATAGCTGAAGTTCTGAGCAACTTTTCAAAACAATCACACTATCAAATCTTTCCTGTACACCCACAGCCCCAGTCAAACCTAAAGAGCAGAAAATCATAGACTTGGGCTCGTTTGACTTTGATTTGAGGAGGCAACACTAAGCAAGTACATCCCATCAACCCCCAGAACAGAAAGTTTATCTGCTCAGCTGGAGATGAAAGCGTGGACCTGCTGTAAGCCACAGAGCTGAACACATTCATTTCCTTTTCATTTCAAACTGCGAGTATATTATCCAAAGCCTCTTCTGGACTGAAACCCTTGATAAACATACACACCAACAGAAGAAATCTATTGGTTTGCGTGTAAGATCTTGTTTAAACCCAAAGCTTTGTTTAGTAATATGTAAGGATGTTGTCTGAAAGAAAGCATCACGTTCCTAATGAAATGTGTTTTCTGTATTAGTTCAGAAATATCCTTTTACATTTCAGAAAATCAAGCAGGTTAGTCATGATAATGCATCTGTAAACTATCTGTTCATCATTCTCTGACAAACTCATTTTCTGCTTCATTGAACATTGCATGAATTGGCCGTAAGTCTTTGTGAAGCTGACAGCATCAAACCTTTCCACATTAGCATAAACTAGTACAACCACACACAACCACAAAACATTTACACTTCTCTCCCTGTGTGGAGGATTTCAGCTAGAAGCAAATGAGCCGTTTGTTCACATCCAGTAACTGTACAGCTATAAACTCAATGCAGATGGTTCTCATTGTGTTTGAGTTCATGTTGAAGTCTCTGACTTACAGCAGACTTTGGTATCTCTGCTAATCTGAGTGTGTAACATAGTTGAGATTTCATGTGAAGCTTCAGAGGAGACACATGAGAGATTACTGCAGTCTGTTTCTCAGGACTACAATCAGAAAAGCAGGAAAGAGGAAAAGGCTCACTGATATTAAAGGAATGGATTTGCTAAGGTCTGACAACAAACAAAATAAGAAATGTTGAAAGGTGGTAATTGTAGTGATGTCTGACTGAACTCACACACTCTGTGAACAGTCTCTCCAAAATAAATGAAGCTCATTTATGTAAAGAAATCTATTTCACTCAGTAATTTAAAAAGCTTCAGAAATGCACAGCAACTAATAATATAGGACATAAATCCTGAATTGGATTCAAAGCTTCTGAGCTGAGTGTAAGATAATCTTGTGTTTAACTTGTTGTCACAAACCTGTTCCTGTATTTAACATTAACTGTCAAACCAATTAATCTACCATTTACCTTATGAAAAAAACCAGTTTCTTATAGTGTAAAAGTGTAGTAACCATTTTTTGGCTATTTGATGATCATTTATATTAACACAGTTTTACTACGGATAGCGTGGTTAGGCTATGGTTGCTGTAGCAAAACCGTGGTTAATTTTGGACCGTGGTTTAACTACAGTAACCATGTTTTTTACCTGTAGAAAAGTCATTGTAAATTTTGATGAGCTCAATTTGTCAAAAGATTTTATTTGAGCATTTATTAAATCCTTGACTTTATTATTGTAAAATATTGTAAATGTTATTGTTTCTCCATGGTCAGCATGTTACATTTGCTACTTAAATTAAATGTGATTCAATTAAATTAGAATATTTTTTTTTTCATTTTCATGTCTTTTGCTGTTAAACAATTATATTAACAACAATTAAACATTTATGTTTATTATTGTGCATGTCACACCACCATCTTACAAAAGCGTTAAATACATTTATTCACATAAATGTTGAATTACATTATTTACTGTTGTTACTACAGTATGTACAGATAACACATTTACATTTAGCCATTTAGCAGACGCTATTATCCAAAGCGACGTATGAACGAACAAAGACACTGTAAAACAAAGTTTTCTTTTAGGATATTAAACAAATATGTTAAAAGTACCATCATAGTCATGGTGGTACTGGTTATGGAAAGCAGGCTGTTTGTCAGTTGAGATACTCACCAGAGCCTTTGCTTTCATCAGCAAACTGCACAGCATGAAAGCCACAGAGACCTCCACTGACACCATGCTTAACCCAAGACCTTTGACCTTTCCAGAACTTCAGATCACCAGAGAGCTTCACTCTCTAAAGCTCTGGTAAGCAGACAGTGGTCTCACCGGCCAGCAGAGACGGGAAATGTGAAGCCATGTGGCTCTAGTGTCCACCAGCGATCCAACAAGTTACTGGTTTTATCTTATGTTCATTCATAAAAGACCAGGACACATTTTTACCATTCTGTGTATAACCACCGAGATAAAAACAGTCTCTTGCTTGTTGTTTTTAAAGTGGAAAATGACCACAGCCTGGTCTTTACCCATTACAGACAACAATCATCCATTGCTCTGATCCTTGATTCCTGACCCTCAGTCCTGACAGAAGATGAGACTTTCATCTTGAGATCTGTAGGCAGAGTCTTCTCACCCATATTGGAGCTGTGTGCGTGTGTGGGGCTGTTCAGCTGGTTTAGCAGCGTGATGGTCATCTCTGGCCCTCAACCTCTGTTTATCATGTGGGCTGGGCAGACCCTCAGGTCTAGTGATGTTAACCCTTCATTGACACTCAGTGTCAGTTTTCAACTCCCTCTCAATCCCATTTATTCACACACAAAAGCAGATACTCTCTGAATCCATTAAATTAACTGGTCAGTTTCTGAGGTCAAATAGTTTTGTGTCATGATCACTATCTGTATATCATTGTCCTTTTATTACTTATATCTCAAAATCTATGTATCCAAAATCTATGTATGTATCTTTGTTCCTGTAGCTGTACCCAAACAATTCCAGTGAATGGCATTGATTTTTAAATCTGCTAGCATTACACACACACATATATGTCTATATTCCCTACAGTGACTGAGGGACCTGACGGTTCCACCACAGTGAGGTATGAGGACACGTTCCAGAACCTTTAATCTCTCTCTGGCTTGGTTTGGTTCCTCTGGATGAATGAGCTTCCAAATGCCAATTACAACCTTCAGGAAACAGTTGAAGACACTTTTTCCATCATCACCTGTTACAATTTAGTTTTTAATTCCTCTTGTTTCTGTTTCTTCTCTTACTCTTGAAACAAACGGGCATAAGACACTGTGTGTGATGTCTGCTCAGAAAATCAATAACTATGTTGTAATATTAACTATTTCAGTGGTTACTGTGGTGGAATGACACAAAACAGTTAATCGTCTCATTGCTGTTGGGATTATGTATTAGCACTCTTGGAACGCCTCTCGTCCAATCAGATTTGAGGACCTGAACAGCTGACTGTACCTTTTCACTTACTTGCTGTATCTCCTAAGGTTTTGGAATAATCCATTACTGGTCACTTAACACAGATTGTTAAACCGTGGTCACTTTTAACATTTTTAAGATTTAACATTTAACCCTTAAAGTAATCCTGGATCATCTTTTCCATTGTTTCCATTGAAACAAGTTTGACCTGGAATTATTTTGTAGAACAGACTTGTAAATCCAGGCTTCAAAATTGTTTAAAATTCGCATGATCAGATTAGTTTGAGATATTTTACTTTTTAATCGTATTATATTCATACTACAAGAGGATTTCATAAATGTAAAAATATCTAAGCATTATTATGTTCAGACTGTAAACATAGCCAATGTCTATTGTTTCCTTTTGCTGTTTAATTATTAACATAGTTAATAAAACACTATATAAACATACATAAAACCTCTTTAATATCTAATAGAATTAAAGCTGCATTCCATGAGTTTTTTGTTTAAAAATGAACAGAACTCAGTTGTACATGACAGATTCAACGTGATCTTCTTACCTTACCCTGATTCACAACAGTACATTTATAATAAAGATTTATCATTTCAGCTGTTGGGTCTGATTTTGTGGCAAATCTTTAGAATAAGACTTACTAATAAGCTACAATATGGCATATAATAACATGTCCAGGTAACGTGCAGCATTTGTGTTTTTAAAGCTTTTTAATGTGACCCAGAGGTCTGATATTCAGATCATTGTTTTGAACTGATGGCACTTATTTAACTTTATTCAGTATAAATGATAAATCAACTTTACATTTCTACTGGCTACTAGTACAAACCACCAGAACACCCACAGACTTTATCAAAGAATTTGCTTTCTCTGCAGTAGTATTGACCAAAGATCTAGTCCTAGTTGTTGGCATCCATCCACATCCATGTGGATAATGAAAAAGATGATGGGGTTTGACTATCAAATATATTTTAAACTCTATCAGGGTGTCAGGATTCACTCACTGTCATAATCATACTTTAGATGTAATTCTGTTCTGTGGTGTTAATGTGACATTAATATTCTGCAGCCTGAGACATTTCAGATCATTATCTGGTGTCCTGTTTAATACATTTACTCATTATTTCAAAATCAGCTCCTTACTACAAATACAGTAGAACTTCTGCCACCAAAATAAACATTTAAAATGTTTTAAAGTAATTTATACCCTTTCCACCTTGTTTTTAGTGCTGTGATGAAAAGGTCAGATTTGAGTTCCCCTTTAAGAACATTTGGATGTACCCATCAACGTGATTGGCTGACGTCTTAGCCAATGAACAGCCAGAAGCAGCGCAGGGTTTGAGTGGCATCTTACTGCTAATAATTAAATGGTGAGTGTAACAAGTGCTTCAGATCTGCTAACTTCTCTCTTCTCTTCAGTCTGTTGCTGTGATGTTATTCTGTCAGTTTTATGCTATGAATCTGTGTATTAATGATACCAAGACGCCTTATATGTCGAAAAATCAAACTAATTTGATTCATGCCATGACCCCTTTAAATACAATCTCGTGTTTTTATTTAATTTTTTTGTAATGTAACAGTAGCCAGTGTTTAATGTTGTTTAAACGTTTTATTTCTCTCATGTATTTCTTCTTATGAACGCACTTTGAGAGAGTGCTGAAAGAACATTAGAGAGACTATAACGTAATTGATAAATGAAGGTTAACACCAGTTCGAGATCACGTAACTTTTATTTTGGCATTGTTCGTCACAGGAAGTGACGTTGCGGTGTTGCTGTGTGTTCGGTCCGTATGGGATAAGGTTGCGTTTGGTTACGCAATTGTTCGTCACAGGAAGTGACGTTGCGGTGTTGCTGTCTGTTAGGTCCGTGCAGGATAAAGTTGCGTTTGGTTAATATTCTATTCTAAATTCCCCCTAGCATACCCTGTATTTGTAATGTTACTGTCAAGTTTTTTTTATTAATGTATGTTATTTGTTCAATTCAATAAAAAAAATAAAAATAAAAAAAAAAAGTTGCGTTTGGTTACGAAATTGTTCGTCACAGGAAGTGACGTTGCGGTGTTGCTGTCTGTTCGGTCCGTGCGGGATAAAGTTGCGTTTGGTTACGCAGTTGTTCGTCACAGGAAGTGACGTTGCGGTGTTGCTGTCTGTTAGGTCCGTGCGGGATAAAGTTGCGTTTGGTTACGCAGTTGTTCGTCACAGGAAGTGACGTTGCGGTGTTGCTGTGTGTTCGGTCCGTGCGGGATAAAGTTGCGTTTGGTTACACAATTGATAGTAAACGAAAGTGCGGTGCAGTTTGACATTAACATGTAGTTAATTTCGTAAGTAATATATTAAATTATGACCGTCACATTGTTCTTGATGGCTTAAAATGACCTTGTTAAAGCACGTTACAAAACGTTTAAATGGAGCTAAAGGCAGAAATGTAACGCAGCCGAACATCTGCTGCTAATACAGTCGAACCTTGTCATTCACATGAATGGAAGTATGTGTATATTAATGTGAGTTGTTGTCGGTTTGTCCACAGGGTGGCGCTGTGTTGTGGTGGCATTAGCTGAAGATGTCTGAGCAGGACAGAGCTGTACTGCAGAGAACTGGAATATAACAACTCTCTCTTTACTGACTCTCACCGTACTGTCTCCTTTTCAGAACCACTAAGTGTACTAATAATAAACCTGTCTCAGACAGTTTCATAATAATTCTGTAAGATTTTTTTCAGTATTTTTTCTCCATTCTGAACCCTAGTCCATAAAATTAAAGACTTTTATACTAATGTAATAATGTACATTAATGTTTGTTAGATGAAATATCATTTATATAAATATAATGAAATTTAAATACAAATTTCTGTACATATAGATGCCATTTTAAAAACTGAGAATTGCCATTTTAAAATTTAAGAATTGTCTTGTCTTAATTTATCTTGACTATAATTTAACATGAATTAAATTTGCTAATATTCTAGAATTTTTAATGTAGTCGTCTTTAGCCTTTTACAAACCTTTACATGTTTTTTGACATTGTATTACTCAGTTTTTTGACTTGTCAAACTGAGATGCTTTTTAAACAGAACTGAAGGAAATCTCTAATACTCTCGGCTCTGATTGCCTGTTTTTCTCTCTTCATTTTGTCCAAATCTTCTATTTAAAAAAGGGATATTTAATAAAATTGTAATTTTTTGATGTAAGATAGTAATGTGTTTACTATGCACAATTATATTTTTTTCTGCAAAAATAATTTTAAGCAAACTTAAACATTTTTAAGATTTAGGTGTGTAAACGGTTCCCACACTTTCTGCTGCTCTGGAGTTTGTTTCTGTCATATCTTCTGTGCTGGAGGCTCTGTGACATCACACTCAGACACAGAGTTCATGGAGATGAGTGAAGAACAGTGATGCTGAACTGAGTCTAGCTGCAGAATGTCTCATTGCACTCTGACTGTAAACCTTCATCATCATGTTAACAAAGACGCTTTCTTTACAGTGCAAATCAGGTTAAAATCTTTACAGTAGTAGCATCTCAATTAAACATTTCTTTTGTAAAGTTAGTTTCTTAAAAATCTGTTCAGATGTAATGCAACAAAATGCAACATTATCAACTTAACTTAATATCACTAATAACGTTACTCAAATGTTTATTAAACGGTAAAAACCAAGAAGAAATAAATTGTGACTATGGACAGAAATGTCTGATAATTAAAGTTTTTCTCAGTGTTTAATGTTACTTGTGCATTTCATTATATTCCAGTTATATTCAAGTTATTATATTCCAGTCATATTCCAGAGTTTTTTACTGGTTTAGTATCACTAAACTCTATATTTTTGTTGAATGTGTATACATTGTTTAAACTGTAATTATAGTAGAGAACTGTAATGTATATATATTGATCAGTTATTTGAAATGTTTCTGAAAGTGTGCTGTGTTGTGATATCTTGTACATAAATTACTGCCTGTTTTGTGTTAACATTTATAATTAACAGTCATAAGTGTTCAGTTTAGAATGTAGTTAATATTTGGATGGAGTGTTTTAATATTGTTAGATAAAAACTTCATTTCTGTCACTGTTAAAGACTGAAGGATGTTTAACATACTAGCACTGCAGCTGTCACAGATATCAGATATGTTTATAATGGCCTGTGTTTGATCAGATCTGAAACTAATAGCTCAATAGGTCAGTTCATTCACAGAAATGCCAATTTTAATGATCAGTTCTTGTGTTTGGTCAGAGAAATGAGGTGAATCATTCATACATCAGTGTAAAGCCCATCAAAGGCCTTCAGTCTGTGAAGATTGATCCTGCAGACTCAGAACTGGATGTTGTGTCATTCACAGGAGGTCAGCAGCGTACATTCACCACTAAATACTTCTGCTTTTGTGAGGGTGTTTGTTTGTGCTGCTTTTTTTCATGGTATTGATTGTTTTCTCTGCTGTGGCAGTTTTACTGCTTCACAGGTTTTGGCCACGTGAGGGTTAGTTTGTGGATGTTCTGGGTCGGGTAACAGTGGGACGACCGGATCAGAGATGTGCAGCTATACAGATGGGCATTTGAATTATATGAGTCTACAGTATGTGAACGTATGTGCTGACGGATAATTCTAGAGCCAAAAGAATGCAACACGTACACGGTAAGAGCAAATATAACACATCACAGCAGAGACCCCCAACAGTGACGTAAAAGAAACTTCCACATGAAGGCAATATTTGTTTGAAGATAAACTTGAGATTGACAGTAAAATTGTGTGTTGAGGTATGTTTAACTGTTTATAAAATGATCATTCAGAAACTGCAGAACATTGACACACAGACAGAAATGTTTCATTTGGTATCAGAACATTCAGTCTGGAATCCAACAGCAGAGGAACTAGTTAGAGAGCGAGTAAGATTGTTCTGGAAAGATGTAATACTTGTTTTTGTGTTGTTGAGAGGTTGTGTTAATGGGTTGTACACATACAGATGCAGTGTTAAAAATGAGAGTTTGTTTTATTTTGCCTGAAGAATAATTAAATTTTTACCAACATATCCGTCTGTATATAGCAATTATTTGAACCCTGCCTGCTTTGATCCTGCAATTCATAAAACATCATTCCTGGTTAAAAATAACTGAAGAACTTTAGACGATACAAGCCAGAGAAAATCATTTATTCTGCACTTACAACTAAAGTCTTCAGGGAATGACATTCTCCCTTTTAATTAGGAATGCCAAATGTATAATGTTCACATCAATATTATTTAATTTTTTATCTGAAAGTTATTAGCTATTAAAACAGTTCTGAATTCTGTTCTGACTTCTGAGTCTGTTCTGAATGTTATTCTTTGTTAAGGCTTGAAGTCCAGTCTGTGGAACTCCAGCTCTGAGCTGATGCCCTGCAGATCCTTCACTCCATTCTCACAGCTGAATCTAAACCTGCGGCGAGCCGGACGGGCCAATCACAGCACAGCCGCCAACAACATTGAGCTTGTGTCCCCAAAGGTCAAGGAACGAACACAGAACGTCAGACAAAAGGTCACACAGGTAGGAGGAGCTTCCTGATCCATAATCACAGTAATTACATGGAAAACATTCATTTTTCCTTTAATTTTCCCATTTTTTAATGAATGCTGTACTAAATATTCACACCCTCTCACATCCAACTAGTTGTTAAATCAGCAGTAAACAAACAGTTGTTGTCTGGATAATAAGTTGCACATGGAGAACAATGTGGTCAAACGCGCTGGTGGAAAGATCATTAGGAGAGAGAAATGAACCAGCATGAGGCAGAAATCTATAAGGCCTGAAACACTGGAACAGTGTCATTGTGCTGTGTGCCGTCTCAAATAAACCTTGTTTTCACAGGAAACGCTCACGTATCCTGTTTGTTCTGCCTTTCTTCAACATATGGGACATACAGCCCCTCACACACTCACCAAAAATAACATAACATTAACAATAACATTAACAATAACATTAAATCAATACAATTCTGGTTATGAAACTTTACACTGCAAATAAACTTTTACTTTCACTACATTTGTCTCAGTGTGACTTTGGTTTTGGGTGAAACCAAATGGAAGCAAGTGAGTCGATTGTTGGCAGACAGTAAGAGTAAAATATGCAGCTGTGATCAGCAGATATTATATAGCAGAAGAAGATGTTTTGAAGTTCATTGGTAACCAAACAACAGTGGCACCCATTAATGTTCGTGTATGAACACAAAACCACTGAAACATTTCTCAAAATATCTTCAGTTGTGTTCCACTGATGAAAAAACTCACATGTTTAAAATGACTTGAGGGTGAATAAATGATCAAATGACTTCATTTTTAGGTGAACTGTGCCTTTAACATGAGCTGTGTCTTCTGTAGTGATTTGTGCTTGATACTTTCTCTTTCCATGCGCAGGTTCTGTCTTTAGGAGCTGATGTTTTGCCTGAGTACAAGCTCCAGGCTCCAGACATCCACAAGTGGATCATGTTGCACTACAGTCCCTTCAAAGCCATGTGGGACTGGATCATTCTCCTGCTGGTGCTCTACACCGCGGTCTTCAGCCCGTACTCTGCTGCCTTCCTCTTCAACGAGCTGGAGGAGGAGAGGAGACCCCCCTGTGGATACACCTGTAACCCTTTCAATCTGGTAGACGGGATAGTGGACGTTCTGTTCATCGTGGACATCCTGATCAATTTCAGAACGACGTACGTTAATCACAACGACGAGGTTGTGACTCACCCCAAGCGCATCGCCGTCCACTACATGAAGGGCTGGTTTCTCATAGACATGGTGGCCGCTGTGCCGTTTGACCTGCTCATCTTCAGGTCTGGATCCGATGAGGTACAACAGTTTTCTAATGTAAATATTCACAGCAGATGAGTCTTCTTTTTGACAAAGACATTTTGAAGTGTGTCTTGTATTATTGTGGCTGTTGTATGTGTAAAAAGATTTTGACAATGGTTACATGGCTTCTCCTCTTTATCTTTTTAATATGAATCGCTTGAGAATAGCTTGAGATGGCATAATGCTGTGTATTAAGACACAAACACATGCTTATGTTTATCAGCAAATAAACAGATAAAGTATGTCTCTTAGAATGAGCATCATCTCAATAACATTCATCATTCTGTCATTCCAGACAACAGCCACTCTCATTGGCCTGCTGAAGACGGCTCGGCTGCTGCGATTGGTCCGAGTGGCCAGAAAACTGGACCGGTACTCTGAGTATGGAGCTGCAGTGTTGTTCTTGCTCATGTGTACGTTTGTGCTTATCGCTCATTGGCTGGCTTGTATCTGGTACGCCATTGGGCACGTGGAGAGGCCGTACATGAAGACGGGTTGGCTGGATAATCTGGCTGATCAGCTGGGGAAGCGTTACAATGACGGTGACCTCAGCTCTGGACCCTCCACTCAGGACAAATACATCACCGCACTCTACTTTACTTTCAGCAGTCTGACCAGCGTCGGCTTTGGAAACGTCTCGCCGAACACCAACTCAGAGAAGATTTTCTCTATCTGCGTCATGCTCATTGGCTGTAAGTAGCTTAAAGCAACACCCACATGACCCGTTCAACCTCCTTTTCCTGTAGA
>JAZGTK010003679.1:0-26669 GCA_036877625.1 Ambastaia sidthimunki
TACACAAGCCACTCTCTGTCTGGCTCATATGTGCCTCTGTTGACAATATGCTCTGACAGTAACTTAGGAGCTTGGCAGGTTTCAGATCAGCGTGTTTTACTAGGGGAAAGGGAAGGACTTCCGTTCAACACAATAGCTGGTCCCTCCTGGCTTGACCTCAGCGCTCCCAGGAGGCTGAGGCAAGATGCAGTCATGTCTTCTGTGAGAGGTGGGTGTTGATGGCAGGAGGAGGTGCTGCTGTATCTGGCCACTGGTTTGGTAGCTCTGGCAAGAATCGATGGAGCTGCCTGACCTCTTCCTGTTGAAACAGGAGGGACTGAGTCTCAACTGCCTGACAGTGTCACAGATAAACTCCTGTCTCTCTCTCTGTCTCTCTTTGTGCAGTATCTGGGGCACGTGGAAGTGGAGGAGTCTCGTGGCATGCACATCTGTGAAGAAGCCGTGAAGAGACTAAAGACGGTGGGTGTCCAAACATATTCAGACCTTCTGACAGTAACCCTGTCTAGACTTCCTTTAGCACAGGGTCACATCTTCTTACGTTATACTTTATTCCATCTCTGCACTTTCTTGTCCTCCTCCTCTGACGTCACATCTCTGTTTTCTGCACTGTCGCAGTCTGCAGCGAACAGCAAGTGATCAGTTTAAAGTCTGTCTGTCTTCTCCTGCTGATTTCTGTTGGTAATCTTGCTCAGGTTCACACATAAGTTAAACAGTGTGCTGTCGCATGGCCATTTATGCTGACTTATGTAAAAGTCAAACTGTAATTGAAATACATGTTGATGGGCTTGACCATGTAATTGCTGCTTGTAGTTATATTTAGACATCAAGACCCCTATTGTATCTGTTAGTTTTCTTATTATTATTTATGTTTATGCTCATAACGTTTGACTCGTGAGTCCTAAAATGTCCTTTTTGCTCTGATTCCTTGATTCATTTCAATCTCACGTCATGAATTTTCTAAAAAAATATATTTTTTTGAACTCCTCCTACAGTGTTTGTCTAATTTGTATGAAATGAGATGTGAAGCATTTAGAGACACCCCTGACTAAAAGTTCATGTCGATGGCACTTGGCCTTCACATAAAATGCATCTACAAATTGTTTTCATGCAGAAATGGACATGAGGTTGTATCTTGGCAGTGCTTTGGTGTATTCACACAAAACTTGGTACGTGTCATCACAGGCATAACTTGAGGATGTACGCACATTTTTGGTCTACTGGTCAAGAGATATGAAACATGGCTAATTTTGCTTATAACTTTTAAAAACTTTGGTCTTGAAGCAGTCAAACAATATCCAGTGTTTTGTGGTCAGCCACTTTGGGTTTCGCCATTTTAAATTTGGTCATAAAATGTAATATCACATCAAGCATTAAAATATTGTACTTTTGGTAAAATTGTATCTACGTACGGCTGATGTTTATTGTCGTTTTTTATTTATCACTTCTTTGTTCTCCTCACAAGTCGCTTTGGATAAAAGCGTCTGCTAAATGCCTAAATGTATCTTCCGAATGCAATTACCATTATAATACTTGGTATAGTTTATTTGGACCATGCTTTGACAGTACCTGCAAAGTTGGGACCAGTGCCCCCAAATGTTCAAATTGGTATAACAAAAATCTTGAAATGTCTTATAAACTTTAATTAACCTGATTGTCATGTGATTTCTTGGCTCATGCGAAGTACAGCGATACCAAATTTGTCATTATTAACCATATTTTCCAATTTTCAATTCCAATTTTAAATTATGCAAAAAAACTACTTTTTCAAACTCCTCCTCGGCAATGTCCTATTTGCACAAAATTCTGTGTGCATCATCTAGGGACACTCCGGACAAAAAGTTATTAAAATCTTTTTGATATATCAAATGGTTCTTGAGTAACTCATTAAGATATTAGATGGCAAGATGCCAAAAAGAATCTCAAGCTGTCTCAGCAACACTTTGCCTTATTAATATAAAACTTTGCACCTGTCATTGTAACCACATCCTCACTGTTTAATACCGGTTTGGTGATAGCGCCACTTATTGGTCATACATTCTGTAAGTGTTTTTTGTTTTTAAGCCGTTATTAATATAAACCCATCATCAGTGATGTTCACAAAAACATTCCTAAATTGTAATTCCTAAAAACAAATTCTTTATTCCTCTGATTCCTTTGCTCATGCCAATTCCAATGCACTCTAGGACATAAGCTCATGTTAGGCTCATGTTCAGTATTATGTTCAAGTTAGGTGTTAAGTATTATGATATGTAAGTATTATGTTAAGTATTATGATACAATTTGCGCTGCTTTGAAAACCTATTTTTTTAAACTCCTAGTTTGCATGTCAGATTCACACAAAGTTTTGGATGCATCATCTAGGGACACTCTTTTAATAGCTCAAATGCTTCTTAAGTAACACATCAAGACATTAGATGGCAAGATGCCTAAAAGTATCTGAAGCTGTGTCTCAGCAACACTTTCTGTTATATCCTGACTGTCTTATAACAATTTGGCCACTTGCATATATTAACATATATACGAATGGGAAACATACAGTGACTGAAGTAACTTTCCAGTATAACAAAGGTAGTAACACAGTGTCTGTTATTTTAATGTGTCACATCATAGTTTTATTGACTATAATGAGAGTAGTATAGTTTAGTTTTGTGTCAGTCTAGCCGACTGAGTTTTGAAAACTTCTCCTGCCAGGGACTCATGGCCCCTGACCTTCCTAACTGAACACCTGCATGTTTAAAGGCTCATTGCAAATCCCACAGACAACTTTTTTGCCACTGTGTTCTGGGAAAATTAGCAAAATTTGTCATGAGAGCTTGATGTTTGTCACCTGAGTTACAGCAAATGTTCTTTACTGCCTGTCCTTCTGTCCATGAGGGTGAGTGGGTGGGACAAAGCTGTTTTTAAATTATATTAGTGCTTTAGATCTAAAAATGATGTCTGCTTTAAGTGTCCCTTCTCTTATTCTCTTTGCCGTGGTTTAATTCAGGATGTGGCTCGCCCACAGTGATTCACAGTGAGTCTTTCAAAGACAAGAACTTGTTAATTTCTCCAGATGTTCATAGTATGTACTGTATATATACAACTGTAAAAATATAGGTCAATATGCCTTTACGTAATAATGAACAAACCTTAATGGGGAATATTGCACTATTGCACATAGTGTGGGAAATTGCACCTTAAAATTTTACACTATAAAAATGTGTGGACAGTAGTGGGTGTGCTAGTTGTTAAGGGTGGAGATGGCCTGTTGAAAGAAGGGTGAGGGGAGTCTTTGATTATATTACCTGCATGTTTCTAGAGATGTACTGAAGGTTGGTCTTAGCAGTTTGTTGCTGTCTTCTTATGTCTGATTTGGTGGCTGAACCAAACCAGACAGTTATAGAGGTACAAAGAATTGACTCAGTAACAACTAAATAAAACTGTCATCAGCTTCTATGACAAATTAAACTTCCTTAGTTGGCATAGGAAGTAGAGTCTTTATTGGGATTTTTTACAGTCTATATGGGAGTCCCACTTCAGGTCTTGAGAGATGGTGGAGCCCTGAACCTTAATGACTCAACAGCTGCCACAAGCTGTTGAGAATGGTGGGTGGGAGTAAAGGGGTGATTCCTCCTGAAGTCCACTATCTCCACAGTTTTGGGCGTATCAGCTCCAGATTGTTTTGACTGCACCAGACAGCCAGCTGTTCAACCTCACCCTGAGTAAAATGCATCCTTAACAACATTATAGCAGTTGTCCATTGTGTTTGGCCAATTGTGCATTTATTTAGTTTTTTTTGGTGGGCAGTTCATGGGTGAGATATTAGCTTTGTAAAAATCACAGTAAAAATATTTTTCAGGTATTGTTGCTTTGTGTCTGTGGTCTGATCAGCATGCTTGAGGCAGGATGTTAACACTCACAAGAATAAACGAAGAAAACTCCTGCAGTAAATAAAAAGGTCTGCAGTTTATGAAGAGAACTTCTAAATAAGGACAGCACATCTTCTTTAACACTTCTTTAACTCTGAAAATGTTGCTTAAGACCAGACAAATAAGCAAAAACAATACAAGTACCGTAGCACTTCAAGCCGAGAAGGTCATCCACAGCGTCATCTTGGATTGCTGGATGACTGATGATGTGTACTAGTAATCTAGTACTCTAATGTAACTGAAGATAGTTTTTGATAGTTATTGAAGAAAGGGGTCTTCAATAAGAATAGGTTCTGGGCTTTCTCTGAATAGGTTCTGGGCTTTCTCTCAGGCAGATTTCAGGTTGTAAGAGTGGGTCAGACCACTCATCACCCTCAGTACAGGAGCGCCACAGGGTTGCGTGCCGAGTCTCTAAACATATGATTGTGTATCCTCCCACAGCTCCAACTCTATCATGATACAGTGGTGATGGGCCTCATTTACAACAAAGAGGCAGCCTAACTTGATGAGGTGAAGAAGCTAGCATCCACACCATGATGGTAGCTTCTTCACCTCGTTAAGTTAGGCTGCCTCGTTGTCAAACGGCCTCTTCCTAAAAGTCAACAAAACCAAGGTGCTGGTTGTTGACTTCAGGAGGAGGCAGCAGCAGATCTGCACCCCACTCATGATCGGCAGGACACCAGTAGTAAGAGTGAGCAGCTTCAAGTACCATGATGTGCATCTTTAGGACCTGACCTTGACTCATCACATTCATGCCCAGGTGAAAAATGCCAGTCAATGGCTGCACCGCCTGAGGCTACTAAGGAAATACAGAATCTCCCCAGGGTTTTTAAAACCTTTCTATACTGGGGATATAGTGAGTATAGTGAGTATTGAGAGTGAGTATAGTGAGTATTGAGAGTGTAGTGCGTTTCAACCTGGTGTGGGAACTGCTCAGCTCAGGACCGCAAAGACCTGCAGACAGGCCTGCAGAGAGTGCGCTTAGCTGAACGCATCTGTATCCTCTTCCTGCATGACTTCCACATCAGGTGATGATGGCCAGGTTTGAAAAAATCATTAAGGACTCCATCCACCCACCCCGGACATTCACTGTTCATTTTGCTGCTATCTGGCAGACAGTTTTTGCTGGCTGGCTGAAACAAAGAGACTCATGAGGAACTTCTGCCCTTCTTTTCCCCAGCACTGATCACATTTTATCACATTTTAGGACTCTGGTGTTACTCTGAAACACAATGCATTGGGCATTGCACATGTACCACTTTGCACACTGCACTTTACTGTACTTGTACTCATCTGTACTTACTGTGACATCCTTTTCATCTTCTCACATTACTTGCAGATTATTCTTTAGTTGTAAATATTTACTTTAAAATTATGCCTTAGTTTTTTATATTTAAATTTTATCTTACACTGTTTTTCTACTATTTCATACATTCATTTACTTATTCAATTCATACTTTTAGCTTTAATTTAAGTTTTATCTATGTATGTTTTTCACAGTCTACAAAGTTGACCAGATTTAATTTCACTGCACATTGTATGCTTGTGTAACTGCATGTGACAGTCTTGAATCTCGGCAGGTCTGTGCACCTGCAGGAACATAGATTGGAGACCCCTGTTATACAGATGTTTCAAAGACCCAGCAGCCAGAAGGCCTGTTTAATTTTAACAGTCAGAAAGTAGATGGAAAATGGGTGGAAGTGCTGAAATAATTGTATCGTATAACTCATATAAACACAATGAATCATTTGTCTACCTGTCAGGGTCATTTATTTCTCATTACAGGCTGTTTAATATCTTACTCTTGTGGAACTGTGATCTTTGACACATGCTTTTGTGTTTGCTAATGTCCTTTTTAAACTCCTGCTTGAATGTTTTGTCATGCCCAAAATTGATATAATGTAATATAATAAAAAACAGACTCAATGTTCTGACTCTTGCAGACACACTGAAGGTAAAATATAGCGATGTGCACAACAGTCACATTTACTAATGACATATAAGCATAAAAGTCATATAGTCCTGTAACATACATCTCTCAGGCAAACTTAATTATGTCCAGGACTAACCCGCAGTAATGACATTATCACTGTAAACAAAATTAGGGGGAAATTAAAGTGTTTTCTGCCAGAGACTGGTCTCTGTGTGTGAGCTCTATTCTCAAATCTTTTGGCCACTGAAGAGATTTTTCTCTCTGGAGTCAAGCCACTTGTCTACAGGAAGTCTTCTGTGTCTGTGGAAACTCATCTTACGCTTGTGTTTGTTGATTGTCATTAGCTTGCTAGTTGTGTGTAACTTCTAAGTGGCGCATTAAACCACAGTGATAAATGTGACTCGGCAACCAGTCCAATAGGCTGTTTTTGGTATTTGACTGTGTAATGCCCTGCACTCCCTCATGTCTGTGTGTTTGATGAAGGATTCCAAATATATACCCAGCAGCTCAGTTTCAAACTCTGCTTTGCTGTCGACAGCCTGCATACTAACCAAACCTCTTACGTGATTGATTTGAAATGTTCTATATGAGCAGAAAGGATGGGCATCACTGTTTTAAAGTGGTGGGGATGGCCATACAGACACATTGTGATGTCAGGAATGCTTAGCTCATGAATATTAATTAGGTTACACACTAATGATTTAAGTACAAATTTACTGATGTAGCATATTTAAAATCAACATAATTCACCCTAGTTGGTTTGCAGTTACAGTAACAAGAATCCTAAATTAAGCATTATTTGTACAAACAAATATTTGGTAAAACATTTGTAATTATGCTTTAATTGTAATGTAATCGTATCTGTTCTCTATTCTCTTATCACAGTGCATTCTGGGATTGCCTTAGAAATGTAAAAGTTAAATTAGAATCTGAACTAGTATGAAGCAGTTCAAAAGACGGCATATAACAATATTGTTGCTTATTCTTTAGAACAGCCTTTAGGTTGGAGCATGATAATGATGCCTTGAATGGTGTGTAGTTAGCCAGTTCATGTTTTTTGGGCACTCTTATCCGAACTTGTGTTTAACCTTTGGGTTACGGAAGGATCAGAGCACACACAGTGTTACTCAAACGTGCCACTGATCGTTTTCCTCTATCATCTGAAGGTCAAATTATGGAATGATCTAGAAGTTTCTGTTGGCAGCTATATTCTGTGAGCCAAATATGACATCATTTCCTGATGGAAGCTTAATTGCAGGCCTCACATAAACCAAGAATGGCTTTTGTCCTTTTTTGACAAATGGTTGTTTTTTTTAATCAGACAGTGAGATGTGGCAGTCAACATAAAGTGTCATTGATGTGGGGCTGGATCTTGATCTTTATGGTGATTTTGCTGGCAACATAAAATGGAGCAACTTTGTGAATATCACAGTGATTTTAATGTACTCCTTATGGCCAATGAGTAAAAGAAAAAAACATTCAAAATATATTTCAAAACTGATCAAACTCATTTACTGATTCAGTGATTTGTTTTTGTCCTCTGTCTGACATTTGCTATATTAAAATATTGTAAAAATAAATATAGGTAAAACTGTTTATTATGGTGTATCGGTGCATAAATGGTAATAAATCAAATATTCTATTTCAGTTAATAAAAGACAGTGTAGAATTTTTCCTACAATTTTGTCATTTATATCATTATATTTATATATCATATCATTATCAGTCATATCATTATACTTTTTAAGTAATTTTTAAGCCATTTCTGAGCAAATACAATAATATATTGTTTTAGCTGTATTGCCCAGCCCAAATTTCCTTGTTTATTTCCTGTTTCCTGTCTCTTCCTTTGTTTATTTCTGTCTTACTGGATACTGTTTTCTTTCTCCTACTCCAAGCTTTTAGCATCAATGGTGGTTCTTATCCCCAGCGCTTCTCTCACTATTTTCATATTTACTGATGTAAATGCATTATAATGTTCTCTTTTTCTAAGCAGGTTTGCTCTCATGAGCCATTTAGAGCATCTCGGTTCACTCTGACCCTTGACCCTGTGTTTCTAACCCAATGAGCATTGCTTTCTTATGACTTTGTGTGATTACTTACACGCATACTTGTTAACGTCATGCTACCTGTGATCTCTAACTTCTGCCTCTTTCTATGAAACTCAGCACACCCTTAACTGAAGATGTGGCCTCAGTATATAAAATAGTATATATAATAAAGGTTATAATGCCACAATTACATGAACTGAGAGCTGAACCTCAGTTAAGGGTCTTGAGGCTGGTGTAGGAAATGAGAGGAAATGAGCCTTAGGCTTGGTTCATATTGTCGATCTTGTTTGACAGTGACCCAGTACACATTGCAGCCAAATTTATATTTGAGTCCTTACACTTCATTCTGTGTGTACACAAAACAGTGAGAGTCATTCCCACTTCCCCAAACTCAGGATGCTTGCTTTAGTGGTGTTAAAGGTATAGTTAGCCAAAAATAACAATTAATTTACTCATGCTCATGTCATTCCGAACCTGTATGGCTTTTTTGCTTTTGAGGAATACAAAAGAAGATATTTTGAAGTACGCTGGGCACAAAACCAGAGACATTTCTTCCAATGCTTTTTTTTCCACAGAAGAAAAAAGTCATACAGGTCTGGAATGATATGAGGATAAGTAAATGATGGAAAAACGTTCATTTTGGGGTGAACTATTCCTTTAAATTATCTTTAGCAATTATCTTTGATTTATTGTCCACATTTGAAACCCTTGAATTGTGAGGCAAATTTTTACAATCCAATAATTTTTTGACAGATAAAATCAGTAAACTCTTTGTGAACATGTTTAGCTGCAGTATGTGTGTGGCCAGTGTTTTTCTGAAACCTTCACACACTCTTTCTCAGCTGCTGGTGTTGGGTTTGGATGTGTCTGTATTTCTTCTGTAAAACTCACTTTGGTGCCTCAACTTTTGGGAAGTTGCGTGAGGTCATCAAATTCAATACTAACAAACTTCAATGCTCCATGCAGCAGCTTTCAGCACTAACGTAACAATACCATGATGTCATTTACTGAGTTGGTTCTGGTTCTGGGGACCCACAGCACTGCATGTTTTGCATTTAACACACCTGAATTAGATCATTAGGTGTTACCAGAGAGGTTCAGAAACTGAACTGGGAGTGTCACATGTATTGTGGGTCCCCAGGACCTGAGCTAAGAACCAGGTTTAAAGGATTAGTTCACCCACAAATGAAAATCCTGTCATAGTTTTTTCTCACTCACGTCATTTCCGACTTGATACTTGTGGTGTAAATGAAGACAAAATTTTCATTTATTTGTGAACTGTTTCTTTAAAAACACTGTTTTTAAACTCACATAGTAGAAAAATAAGAAGACTAGAACATTAACAGCACTAATAACATCAACACACACAGTGATGTCTCAACAATAACTCCACACGTGTTGAGTCTGATTGGTGATGAGCTAGAGTTATGATTTTCCCCTCCTCCCCCCGTCAAGAGTACACCTCACACACACTCACACAACGTTGTGTCTCAGTTAATCTGTAACCCTCTCCTGCATTTTCCTTCCACCCCAACACCCCATATCATCCCTCCATTCCAGGACAGAAAGTTCTTCAAAGGCTTCTTTGCAAAAGTAAGTTCTGCTTTTTGCTTTCAAGTGTGCAAAGCCAAAAACATACTGTATGCAGGTATATCAAAGTAAAGGCTTTATGCATCATTGCCTGGAAAATGTGTGTTTTTCAGTGTTTTTCATATGCGCTATAGCATATGTATTAGTGTAAATCATGGGTGCCCAATCCTGCTTCTGGAGGCCAGTGTCCTGCAGAGTTTGTAAAACTCTCCCAGGTGTAAACTAATTTTCTAATGTAGTGTGAACTAGTAGTTTACTACTGTAGTGTAAACTACAGTAGTGTGAACTAGTGTAATCTTCTTCAGTCAGAATAAGTAGTGCCATGGCAGAGCAATGAAGAATGTCCCACTGAACACGCTAGTTAAAATTTGGTAAGCACTTGATATGTTTATAGCTGGCTTCCAGCTATAGAGTGGTTTAAATGAAATGAATAGCATATTGAGTTTAAAACCATCTGTATGTTAGTGTACTGCTGAAACTTAAGAACACTCCCACCCAGTTGCCCACTTAAATGTCCTGTTATAATTGAATATGTGTCAACACAGGAAACTGCATTAGTCCAAAGTTTGGATGGGGTCTTTAAAGTAACACTCCACTTTGTTTGGAAATAGGCTCATTCTCCAACTCCAAATCCATTCAGCCGATCTCTGGTTCTGGTGGTACCACTTTTAGCATAGCTTAGCATAGTTCATTGAATCCAATTAGACTATGCTAAAAGTGGTACCACCAGAACTGGAGATTGGCTGAATGGATTCCAGAATGGTAAAACTCAACTTAATAACTCTGAGGGAGTTGGAGAATTAGCCTATTTCCAAAAAAAGTGGAGTGTTCCTTTAAAGACACAGACGTCTGAAGGTGACGTCGACCCAGCTATCGAGGTTTCCTGTCCTCACAGTGACCCAGGGTTCCTCATAGGAACAGGATGCACACCTGCAGATTTTGGTTGCATACTTTCATACAGTATGTTTGTGTGTGTGTTTGCTGTAACAGCACTCCTGGATCTAGAGGAGAGCAGGACCCCCGTCATAATGAGAAGTCATTTTCCTCCTTTTTGCTTACAGTGTGTGTGCGCGTGCGTGTGTGCGCGTGCGAGTGTGCGCGTGTGTGTGTGTGCGTGCGTGCGTGTGTGTGTGTGCGCGGGTGTGTGTGTGCGTGCACGTGTGTGTGTGTGTGTGAGATGAGAAGTAATTTTACATACAGGTGTGAACACATGCAGTCCCTCATTCAGCATGTGTGTGTGTTTGAGAGTTTCACTTCTGCTTGTCTCGTTTTACTTTACAGCTGCCTCACTATACAGCACAACACGTCAACATCTGCAGTAATATTTTCCAAACCTTTCTGACTTCTCTGTTTTAGGTGTTTGTAGATGAAAATGCTGTCAGTTATCAGAGAGTGAAGTGTCTCAGTATCTCTCTGTCTCACTGTATCTCTGTCTCTGTGCACACAGTCGGGTAAGAAGGCTGTGCGAGCTGTGCTGTGGGTGTCTGCAGATGGTCTGAGGGTCGTGGATGACAAGACAAAGGTACCAAAGGACATGAGACTGATCTCTTATAATGTCATTGTGTTTCCAGTCCTGACAAAGCTCTGCTCACTCTGAACTCTTAAAGTAAATCACTAGAGAGATTCACTGCTGTTGAATGAATCTCACACAATCTGCTAGAAACATAAACAAAAATAAATACATATATTAATAGTATTTATAATAAGAATAGGATTAAGAATATGATAAGAATAGTATTAGTGTTAATAGTGTTAATACTATTTTAAGAAAAAATTTTAATAAGAAATTTTGAATGAAAACAGTGTCAAGAATTATAGAGAATAATGAGAATTAGAAAGGCATGTTACAGTAATGAGATGTGCCTTATTAATAAAACAGACACACATCATGCTCATGTTCAATATTCATCTGTCATTTTTTCTGGTTTATTGCTCATCAGTTCACACTGGATTTGGGTTTGGAGAGAACACAGGGTCCAAACAGTGTCTGAGACGTGGCACCTCTCACAAAACGTGACACAGTGTCATTCTGTTTTAGCATTTTTTGTTGTTGACTAAATTTGTTAATTTTGTTGTGATGAATATTTCATGTGTCACTAAATGAAGTTCTTGAGAAAAACCTCTGTAGGCATCTTGGATAAACTTTTGATGGAACATCTTACACGTGTAAAAAGTTCAGTTCTAAGGCGTTATTTTTGGGGTTTGTATGTTTACATAAACAATTTATGTAAATTCACTTAGACTGATTCATAAAGTTTGACTTAAAGCACAGAATGTTATAAATCCAAATCAAGTTGGTGGCCAGCTGACTAGTATGTCCTCTTTAAAGCCAGAAGTTTATTTGGGAATTTCTTGACAGCAGGCACTCAGAAAGTGACCCCGAGTTACACAATCTTTTTGTTCTGCGATTGCTGACTAAAAACACTGCTGTCAATTGTTCTAGTTAGCCAAATTATGGAAAATGAGAGATATTTTTAAAATATAGTGTGACTGCACATAGATCAAGACCTTGTGTATTTTTATATGGAAATAAAAATGGCAGCAGTATTTCAGTGCAGTTTGCCTGTTTTGTTCTCAGGATCTGATTCTGGATCAGACAATAGAGAAGGTGTCGTTCTGTGCCCCGGACCGGAACTTTGAACACGCTTTCTCCTACATCTGCAGAGACGGAACCACCCGGCGCTGGATCTGCCACTGTTTCATGGCCATTAAAGACTCTGTGAGACTTCTCAGATCTGTCATAAACACCAGTAACGTGTTAACATCAGTGAGATTTACTGTCATAAATTACAGTTAAAAGCAGAGGACAAATTCTGAGTATGGGTTACCAAACTTGGCCTGCACGTCACTTTAATGTAACATTGTTAATGTAACATTCAGTAAAGTACTTGAACTAGTCTTACAAATTAGTCATCTACTTTTCTTTCTTATTTAATTTTTATTTCATATATATCATATAAAGATAGAAAGACTCAAGAACAAAGCTAATTTTACGAAATTGGTCATTAAAAATAACAGTTTAGCAAAATCAACCAGAAAGAGTGACCACAGCACTGTGATACAAGAGACATGAAGCCAACACTATGCGGGAACAACTGAGTCAATGATCAATTACACAGCTTAGTGCTCGTTATATAAAATTAATTAACCACAAATGACGGTCACCTGTCCAGGGTGTTTCTCTGCCTCGGCGCGAGTGCTCGGTGGGCTCCAGCAGTCCTTATGACACCAGTAGGGATGAGTGATATAGACAGTGGGTGGATGGATGTTGTTATTGACCCATCAGAGTTAAATATCCCAGAGAGCCATGCAATATTAAAACAAAATCACACTGTGGTCATGTATCAGCACCACTGTAACTGAGTGTGCCACTCGTCTTGTGACAAATCATAACTGTGCTGGTAAATGGCCAAAATACAGATTACAGAAAGTATGTGAACAGGCACGAAAAAATCAAGACATGTCCAAAAACCCTCTTTTGTGTGGAACTACTTTCTTACATCTGGCATCTGCTGTTTTATTTAAGGAGGTGTAAATATTTTTACTGGAAAGGGAAATTCTGCAGTGTAAGCTGACGGGAGTTACAGAGCGTGTAACCCCTATCAGCTTGATGCATGATGGTTTTCTGTTTAGGGGGAGCGTCTCAGCCATGCGGTGGGCTGCGCGTTTGCTGCATGTTTGGAGCGCAAACAGAAGAGGGAGAAAGAGTGCGGGGTCACGGCCACTTTTGATGCCAGCCGGACCACTTTTACAAGAGAGGGTTCCTTCCGCGTTACCACAGCAACAGAACAAGCGGAGCGAGAGGAGGTCATGCGACAGCTGCAGGATGCCAAGAAAGGTGCGTGAGAGACTGAGAAGAAGTCTCTACAACCTCCCCAAAAACTATTCCCACCACAAACAAATCACTCCATTAAATAAAATAATAAATGGCATCTCCAAACACATGATTTTAGAGCTTTTCTCTATATTTATAAATAACTATATAACTTTAAATCTTTGGGAAATGATGTCAGACTTGTACATAAACGTAATTTTATTAAATGTATTGCTTTAAAAGTGTGGTTGTACTATTTGTCTTTAAAATAAATGTAAAGTCACAGTTTGATATAGTGATTTATAGAAAAAAATCACACAAATGTTATCAGATTTCATATTTGATATAACATCATATACAGCTAATGCAGTAACATTAAGACACTTTTCGTGTGTCCAATGGCCCCAAAAGTACATTTACAAATGTAACTGATGCCTCAGTCAGTACATGTTTTAGCAGAGATTTTTTATTTACCACCAGGTGAAGAAGTGTCATTTGTAACTGCTGTTTGAAAGAGTTGAAATAGAATTAACATGCTGAACATTATAGAATTAAGTTTCTCATGCAAGGTCTCATTTAAACCACAACAGTCTAAGCTGTCTCTTCTCTCCAGACTCAGAGGTTGTGTCGGGCAACTCCTCTACCCCAGCGGTCACAATTGTGGGACCCAACGGGTCCTCTTCCTCCCCTCCTTTGCCCATAACCACACTAGCCCCTCAGGAAGGCAATCCGCACGCCATCCCCCGACGGCACGCCCCTGTGGAAGCGCTCGCCCGGCAGGGCTCATTCAGGGGGTTCCCAGCACTCAATCAGAAAACCTCACCCTTCAAGCGACAGATGTCGCTGCGCATGAACGAGCTGCCCTCCACCACACAGCGCAAGTCTGACTTCCCCATTAAAAACACCGGTGAGACTCTGCTGCACAAGTCGCATTACCTGCAGTTCCTGAGATTTGGTTTTTGCTTAAAATTACTCTTAAAATTATTCTTCTTTTAGTCCTCCTAAACTTTTGGATATTAAATTGACGTACTGAACAGACTCTCCACCTACATTCCTAACATATTCCTGTAGGAAACACTGGATTGATTTTGGTGTTTTGGAAATTGCCATAATAAATAATAATTTTTGAGTCTATGCACACAAACCGCTCAAAGACAAATCTCAGAATTTGTCAGAGCAGAATTTTATTGGTAGACCATTTGTCTGTGGTTACTATTCATTTGCATGCTAATTTTGTTCTTGCATCCATTTATTGATTTTTATCTATCACTGATCTGTGTGTGTTCAGTGGTGGAGGTGGAGGGAGAAGGCGATAGCATCAGCTCTCTGTGCACTCAGATCACCTCCACCTTCAGTGGACCTCCAGAGGACCCCTTCTCATCAGCACCGATGACCAAACCTGCCTCCTCACCACAGTCCCCCTCTGCTCCAGGTCAGCTGCACCCCCACAATACTATAGAAGTCTGTGGGTGGGTGTGGGGTGTGTGTGGTTGGGTGTGTGTGGTTGGGTGTGTGAGGGTGTGTGTGGGTGGATGGGTGTGGGGTGTGTGTGGTTGGGTGTGTGAGGGTGTGGGTGGGTGTGTGTGGGTTAGAGCTTACAAAACGTCAATTGAGATTTAAGAATTGTTTATTTTAACATAATTTTAGGTTGTAAATTTACAGTTACAGGATACAGTTCCCTGTCAAGGTGATACATGAGCTCTTATTAACTAGTGAAGGAACTAATCAAGTAGTCTTTATAACCCCATAGGGGTTCTGAAGGTCCCTGGTTCTGAAAGTCCCGGGAACCTACAGCACTGCACATTTTGTTTGTCTCTTGTCCCACACAACCTGTCCAGATCACTGAGCTCTGCTAAATATCTGATGTTTTGAATCGGGTGTGTTATGGCTACAGTGTGCATCGCTCTCAGTGAACTGATAATAAGAGTCACAGTCCTATGGTGCGTTCAGGTCATGTTGGAAATATCATATTCACGGGTCAGGTTCACGTAACGACACCACTAAGTTGTAATTCCACGTGGGAAAGAAAACATGGCAGAAACAAGAAATGTGACGTCCATGTTTCACATATGCAACAAGGTGTTAAAACACTTTGCATACATTTAAACATTTATATAAGAAAACTGATTTGATTTGCTACTATATGTTTATATATATTTTTGACATTTTCATGAAGAGAAGGTGCATTGCTCCAACCAAATTGATTTGAACACTCTGATAGGGTAAATATGACTTCCCAACTCGTAAAAATAAAAATTCCCAATAGCACCAATAGAGAAAGAGAGAAAAAGACCGAGTGTGTGTGTTCACATGCATGTGTGTGTCTTTTTCATTTCTAATGGTGTCTGTTTACACTGCAGTGAACAGCGCAGCCCCTGTCTTCCCGCCACCAAACGTCACCGTGACGGCTGCAGCTAACTGTCCCGTCCTCCCGCCTCCACTGCCTGTCCGAGACACCAACCCCTGGGCCAAGACCCTGACCCCAGCCGCAGCCCCTGTGACGCCACCTACAGGTGAGAGCTGTGAGCTTCCTGCTGCTGGAGGAATCGCTGACTGCAGGATATGTGCAAGAGTGCCGCTGTACATTCATTCTTGCTGCAGGATTATTTTTGCTCTATTGAAAAAGTTATATTGTTGCAAAGCATATATTTGGAATATTATGTAGCAGACATGGACAAACAGTGACGCTTGACCAGTCATATAAGTGGATGAAAAAACAATACAAATATTAAGGTAAAAAAAATAAGTAACAATACAATTTTCATTAAGGAAAATCAGCAAAGGTCGTCTTTCCTCTGGAAGAACTGCTCCCTGACTGACTGTAAACAGCAGCAGAGGGTTTCTAGGTGTGATGTGTGTCATCTCAGGCAGCTCAACAGAGCCATTTTCATACCCTGCCATTCATTTATATTCTTCATGTAAATACAGCTATTTTTAGCATAAGAAAACGTTTGTTTTCCACCTATTCTATTATAATCCCTCTTCTCTAAACTGCAGAAAGTGCAAAAGCTGTTTTACTGTGAATAAAGTACAGATATTGAGTCAGAATCAAGGACTGGAACTGTTTTATAAATGAAACTTTTTATGTATGACTCATTATCATTCAGCATTGTTTACACTGTTTACTATGTGCTTTTTTGCTACCTCGCAATCTCCTACAGTTGGATTTGCAACACTTTTCATGTGGAGGTCAAAGCTGTTAAGAGGTGCATTAAAGCCCTCATGTGAATAATATGAAAGGGCCTGTAAGCTGTAACACTGCTCAAAAGAATAAATCTTTCAAAAAATCTTCTTTTTCCTGTAGGGGGAGAGTGGCCGAGTACTACACCTGCAGTGGCAGCCCTACCTACAGTCAGCTCAACTCTTTCTGCCCCTGCATCCTCTCACAAACGGACACCATCAGAAGCAGACCGCTGGCTGGAGGAAGTCACCAAGTCTGTGCGAGCCCAACAACCTACCACAATTGCAAGGACCGACACGCCTCCTCAGCAGGCCTTCCCTGCTCCTGTAGCTGTGCCCTTGGCCCCAGGGCCTTCTGCACCCTTCATATCCTCTATACCATCCGCAGTCCCCACTGTACCCCTGCGCCAGCCTGTGTTCCATGCACAGGCCCCATGTTCCTTTCCGGTGTCCAACGGGCTCCCGTTTGTCCAACCAAGTCTCCCGGTGGTCGGCATCACACCATCACAGATGGTGGCCAACGTGTTTGGTTCCACCACCCAAACTCAGCCCATCCCGGTGCCTGTACCAGTGCCCCAGATGCAGCTTCAGTCGTCACCATTCTCTACCCCACCGCTTGGCCAGTTTGACACCCAGTGTGTGTGCAGCCCCTTCGGCAAATCACTCCTACCTCCAACGTCAAATGCCACGGTGCTGCAATCATCCAAAGCGAGTGCTGCTTTTAATGGGGCTAACAGCTGGGTGGCAACACCTTCACCTGCACAGTCTTTGGTGCAGCAGCAGCAGGCTGATGCTTTTGAAGCCCAGTGGACCGCCCTGGAGAGCCGCTCGCAACAGCGCACCGTGCCCTCTCCCACGAACCCCTTCTCCAGTGAACTCCACAAGACTTTTGAGATCCAGCTCTAATGACACGCGTGTGGCCCAGAGTCACAAACCAACACTGAAGATGGATGGTAGTGGAGGGACAACAAAAGGAGGATCGGCCCTGCAAACCACTTTAGCTTCATATCTCTATCTTTACATTACTTTGTCATGTGCGTCTGTTTCTTCTTGTGACATGAACAGATGGAAGCAAGGGGTGGATGGAGGTGCTCCTAGAATGTGCAGATTTGACAAAAGGGTGGTGACAACCTTTAGATGCTCTAACATGACCTCATACTGTTCAGAACTCGCTCTACCCATCTCACAGCGCCCCCTAGCAGCAGGCTGGATGACTGCTCCCTACCTGAAGGATGAGGCACTAAAACAGACCTTTTGGGTTCACAAGGTTCTTGTAGAACTTCACAATCCGAAGAGGAAGAAGCAAGAAAATGCCAAAATTTATTTTTATGCATTAAATATATTTTAAATAGCTTTGAAATTTAACAGAAGAGCTGTAAATAATCTTTCCAAAGGTTGAGGCTTATTTTGCGTGCATACAGGAAAAGAGCAAATATATATGTGAAGGGACATTTTTCATTTCTTTTGTTTCTTTTTCAGTTTCAGTCTTATGGTCATCTTTGGATTTAATCTTTGGAGTTTGTATGTTTTGTAAATAGATAATGAATATGGACTCAACATAGGGCTTATAGACCTTAAAATCGCGCTGGTCCCAGACAGTGTTTTCATTATTTTAACTTTTTTTTTTTTTCAGTACTCATAAGTACTTCGATTTCTATTGCCTACATATCATTATTTTAAGCAAATTTTTAAAATTGAATTTTAACACTATTAGACAGTGTCATCTGTCAAGCCACGTGTTTTTTTTTAAAAGATTTTTTTATGATGCACAAACACTGTACTTATTGATCATTTCAACTTCCGGGTAATATGATCTGTGGTATTGATGAGCCGTGATGTCTCAACATTGATGACCTGTGGATTCTCAACTCTAAAATGGTTGCAGTGAGATGAAATCAATAATTTTCTTTTTCTTTTCTCTGGTTTTCACTTAAGCCCATCAACACTTATGTTTAATCAGATGTGAAGATAATCGTCCTGTTTATAGGTTTTGATTCCATTTTGTAAGTATTGTATTATTCCATTATTCAATGGAAAATTGAATCAAAGATTGAATAAAATGATAATGATGAAGAGGAAAACAGCTCTGTGTGTCTGTTGATTTACACTGCAGCTGGTTACATCCACATACATAGTTTAGCACCTACTTTATATTTTCTACAAAACTGTGTTCACTTCCCCCATGTGTTAGTGTTGTTCTTCTTCCACTCTTGTGTCTACAGCCATAGAACAGTACATAGGAAAGTATTAGATTTGTTACTAGACCAAATTTGGAGTCTTAAACCCTCTAGCACCACCAACAGTTCAAAGTTTCACTCACGTTTATGCTCATAACTCATAAGACCTAGAAGCAAAATTCCCTTTTTCCTCTGATTACTTGGCTCATGCCGATTCCAACGCACCCTATGACGTCTTTTCAATCATGCACATTTTTATGCCATTTTCAGTTTTCCGAATAAAATACTTTTTTGAACTCCTCCTAGGGCATTTGTCCAATGTTTTGTCCAACTTTGTTATTAAAAGGTTTTCGATACTTCCAACCGTTCATGTATTCCGCTCAAACACATTTCACAGCGAGCATGCCAACATAGATATGAGGCTGTATCTTTACAAAACCTTTGTGTATTGACATGAAACGGGTATGACCTGTGGATGCAGTTACAGTTTCAAGATACATATATTAAGATAACATACACATTTAGTATGTTAAGTTATCTGTATGCATAACGTAATACCAAAAACTGTCTTATTGGTTTGGTGGGTTACAAATATGGCTCTCTCTTTCAATTTATTCCACAATCCATGTTGGTGAACACACTCACTATTTTTAGAAGCACCCTCAATGATTTGGTTCTGGAACCAGGCCTGCTTAGAACTTTATTGAAGAACCATGAAATACGTACAATTCTGAATTGTATTATTAGTTTGCAAATAAACATGTGCCCACATACAAGAATATTTTGTTCATAAAGACACTTTCTTGTAACCTCACTTTAGCTTACTGGAAACAGCAGTCAATTCTTTTTTTAAATGCACCTTTAACAAAGAAGCTAACTATAAATGACTGCACACTTCCAAACATGTCTGCTGTAATATGTTTTTGTGCAGTATTGTTATGCTCAGCATTTTAAACTAACTGAAATGTTCTAGCACAATTCCACAGTCTAGTGAAGGTTTTATAAAAAGTATCAGTTCTTTGGTCAGCAACATCATTTGAAAGTATCGGTTGTTTAACACTGTCACACACAGATCTCTGCAAACATATAATGAAACTTTGACTTAATACAGCTGTTAGTTATTCATGAACTAGTCGTTAGTTGTAAATGATTAGTACTTCGTTTGGGAATGAGTGAGCTGAATGTGCCGCAGTTGCTGTGCTGCTCCTGCAGGGGTCGATGTGACGCGTGTGAGCGCTAATGAAATAAAACAGCCGAAGAAGAGGCGCTTCAGCTGTTCACGATCAGTGCGTGTGTGCAGGTGTACAGCGCTGTTTACTCTGAAGTCTCACATCTGCGGAGTGTTGCAGGTATGTGTATCATCCACGGCTTTACAGAAGAATGACTCAATAGCGCTTTATTTAGATGTGTGAGCACCAGATAACCGCTCTGGTGTAACTAGTCCTGCGGTGAAGCAGCACAGCATCGCTGACATGTACACAGAAACCCCGATTAAAGCTGCAGTCTTAACATTTTTTTGTTAAAAACGAATAGAAATTAACAGAGATGGCGATAGGGAGGCAAAAGTTACGAATTGCCGCTTTAAAGTGATTTGATGTTGATTTACGTGTGAACTTTGAGTGAGCTTTTCTTCGATTAGGTCGTGATGTTTTAAACATCAGCATATGTGGACGTGGTTCTAAAAATCATAAATAATTTTAGACCTCATGATCTATTGATTTGAACTCAGCATACAATAATTAGAAAGTATCTTTAATAAGGCAAAATATTGTAACCCAAACCCATTTTAATCAGATGTTCAATGTTAAAAACGGAATTAAAAGATTAAGATTTCATTAAAACTCATTAACAAAATAGAAAATGAAATGACATAATTTAATTTTAATGTATTCATAGCAATGGCTTGGCCCTGTCAAAATAAAATAATGCAATTAATTTGACATTTCATTTTCACTGCATTCTCGAGGCAGGACCAATATTAAAATGAAAAGGCCAATGTGAAAGAAATTGCATATTCCTTTTTTTATATAGCTTTCTATTATTGCTCAAGCAATGGTAGTGACAAAATCCAACTTCCAAAATCAAGTTAATATGAAAACTAAACATTTTGGTCTTTTTCAGTTCACAGTTTCTGTTTTTTTTTTTTTTTTTTAAGTCAAATTGTATGCAAATTCTATGCTAATTAATGGTCGGCCGGCATAAAATGTTATATTATTGTCACCACAAGCCAAACTGCCGTCAGTCTGACGGAGGTTTAGGTTGTACTCACACTAGACACTCTAAACTGCCCCAGAGCACTTTTGACCCCCGAAGCCTCTCTCATCTGACCAGTGTGATCGCTCTGTGCCCAGTTCATTTACCGTGTGCTTGAAGAGATGGCCAGAGCTGATCAACTGGGTTTGAGTGCAGTTCACATGTAGTGTGAATGTTAACTGTGCCAGAGCAACAGTACAGCTGTCGATAACGCCTCATAATACTACTTGGATAGTAGATTTTTTCAATTAATTTCATTAATTCGAGTATGTTTAGGTTTATAAAAAATCATTTTCTCACCTTGTTGATTAACTGAAATTGTAATTTGGGTAAAACTGCAAAATCAGTTTCTGTTCTATTCCATCAAGTCAGCTGTGTCAGTTATCAAAGAGTTGCATCATGAATGAGGTAATGCCCCGACTCAGAGCGTTGAGGGCAGTTGTGCAGGACTTCAGGTGACCTGATGGTGGTCTGTTCTTGCAGTTTCCTCATAGTTGGACCCCTCATTTACACTGCACACGTCTGCACACGTCTGCACACGTCTGCACACGTCTGCACACGTCTGCACACGTCTGCACACGTCTGCACACGTCTGCACACGTCTGCACACGTCTGCACACGCCTGCAGCACTTTACAGCTCACACTAAGTTAGTTCTGTCAGCACGGTCCCAACTCACACAAGACTATAAGATCTAACGGTCCAATGTTGTTCTTATTTTATCTTTGTTCTATTTTTCTCATTGTTATGGTTTAGTATTTCTCTGTAATGTAGAACAATGTTGTATATTCTTTCTCTTCCCAGAAACTCAAACTATTATCTAATGCCTCTCTCCCAGTCCATATTTAAGTAATTCAATTAATATCATAAACGTGCAACTAGTCAGCTAATGATTTAAATGACAGCCTCTGTGTCAGCATCTCTACCTAAGAGAACTGTAGCAGACAATGACTTCATACGCTACAAACAGGAGCAGCCCATAGAGCCGCTTTCTGGAGTTGCCTCTATACTGCACTATTAAGCCACCTATAGTTACTGCAGGCGAAACGGGGTGTTTATTTTGAATTTTATTTTGTGTTTGAGCTCTGCAGCTGGGATGCATCGTCCATCAAAAACAGTCTAGGCATCTATCCTTATTGAAGTATAGACACAGGTCTTGACTAGTGGTCACTATCTGCTCCGGTGGTCCGTTATGTGCTGCTGATGTGTGCAGTGTAAATTAGGGGTTACAGATTTTGCCTAGATGTTGCCAGTTTCACTCACCCCACTCATACACACTCAACACTCTCCTTTACTTCCCACCCATCAATTAATGAAAATGAAACTAAAAAGTGAACAAAATTAACTTCACATTTTTAATTTCATGTTTGTTACTATTATTGTGGGAGCATTAGTGAAAAGCTTTTTAAAAACTTTGCAATTTCTTTGTCATGTTTGCCTTTTCATTTTAATATTGGCAGTTTTGCCTAAAGATTGTAGTGAAAAATAAATGTCAAATTATCAGTTGCATTTTTTTATTTGACAGGTACGAAGCATTGGCAGCATGAAATTTAAAATGCAAATGAAACTCTCATATTGGTTGATCACAAGTAGAAACTGTGATATTCCTGGAGTGACTGTAAATGTTATTTCTGATTTTAGTGGGGAAGTGGTTCAGCTGCAAAGATGTCCAAGCAGAGCACATTCACTACAGCTGTTGCCACTATGTTAGGGGCCACTCTCGGCGGTCTCTTCTTGTGGCACAGCATTCGCACTCAGAAGAGAAAGTCTCTGAAAGGCCCAGCTGCAGCTAAGCCTGTTCAAGCCCAGCTAGAGCTGAACGTAACCCCTTCAGAGACCACAAAACAAGCGTCTGAGTCGGCACAAATGCCAGAGCCTGTGGCCCTGCTGTCTGCTGATGTGCTGTTACAGGTGCCGCCTGTGGTGGTGAGTTCTTCAGAGGAGTGGGAGGCACACTGGCCCGAGTTCCAGAAGGACCTGTCCATGTTTCCTGTTCTGGGGTTGGACTGTGAATGGGTAAAAAGCATTCGTGTAAGAATGTGTCTGCATGTGATAATTAAAGAATGTTCTCTGGAAACATGTTCCGTCACTAGATGTTCTCTGGCCCACAGGTGTCCGTCAAAGGCAAAGCCTCTGCGGTCTCCTTACTGCAGCTGGCCACATTCTCTGGCCGCTGTGTGCTGGTTAGACTGCTGGCGTTTCGGGATGCACAGCTTCCTCTGCCCAATGGTCTGGTCAGGGTCCTCTCTGACCCCCAAGTTTTGAAGGTGGGTGTGGGATGTTTTGAAGATGGAAAGCGCCTGGTCCATGATCATGACCTGGTTCTTGAAAGCACCGTGGACCTTCGGTACCTGGCCCTTAGGCAGAGGTAATAATACAGTTACTGCTGGGTGTGGTACTATTTACCACCCAACAGTGGACATGAAGTGTATATTTTTGTTATTTTTATTTTTTTAAGACAAAGCTACATTTATAATACAAGTTCATTTGCTGTAATTTGAAAGCATTGTCATTTCACGTGGTTATTTAATATCACCCTTTTTTTCTGTACATTTTCTGCAATAATAAAATTGATGCATGCTGTTACAGTTACAGGGACAGTTCACCCAAAAATAAAAATTCTTGGCACCCATTGACCTCCATTGTATGGACACAAACCACTGAGACGGTAATGAATTAAGGGGCAAATCAATGAAACTGTTATTTAAAGCCCCATTTCATTCAGAAAATAGTTCATCCAGCTCAAAGGAAAATATGTGTAATTAATCGTCATTACATATTTTGTAGTACCTGATCAGCAGGAATTATGACAATGATTGTCTTATGCATTCATTCATTCAGCGAGTACATACACAATCTTATCAAATCTATGAAATGTTGGTTAGCTGGCCGTGACCTTATCTTAAAATATAAGTATTAGAGCATTAAACGCAGAAGCAGTCAAGAGTGACTACATGTTTCTCCTGTAGTGTAGTTTAATAAACATCCATAACTAGACAAACATACATACACTTAACACATATACAAATGTATGGAAAGCACGGAGAGTGAGCAAATGTTAAGTCTGTACACAGTTAAGTCAGCTAAGCATTTCTGAATAAACTATCAGTAAAACACCTTAATAAAGGGTCACAACTTAATGCAGCTATTCTATGTGCACTGAGATCAGGTCCTTGCATTGAGCTTTAGTGCAGAGCGTGAATCCTGAGGCGTGTGCAGTGTAGATGAGTGCTGTTGAGCTCCAACAGTGATGGTGGTCATTTTTACTTCAAAAAGTTAACGCCCACTGAGGCCAAAATTGACCAATAGTTGTTGAGTTTTTTTTGTCTCAATACATTATTTGCATGTTTATGGCCATATGTCACATTTGGAGCATTAAAGAAAAAGTTTGATTAATGTTATGATTGCATGACACAATCCGTTAGATTGTAAATGACAGCGTTTGAAATGCATAAGTTGTGATTTATCCCACTGCATGAATACCAGCAGAACAGGTCAAACTTCTACAGTAATATCTACAGTAACAGTTAAGATACAAAGTATGTGCTCAACATAAAACAGGAGTGTATACATATATCTACAGTTCAGTGCAGTTTAGTTGTGACCACATAAATAGAAAGTCTATTGGTGTATTGGAATGTTCTTAGTTACTCTTGGGCCATGTGGTGTTACTCCTCATGCAATACCTTTGAAAATTGAGCAGGGTGTCCTTCTGGTGTCAGAGTTGCTGATTAAAGTCTGGAGGGAAGGTTTGCTTCCACACTTTCTGGAGCCTGAGGTCTTTTACCCCCATGATGCGTTTGGGGTTCTTAAATGAAGGGGGTATTTTATGATCCATGAATGATCCAACAGTTTGGCCATGCCAGACACTACAGACATTTCTCAAAGTATTATCTTGTGTGCTCCACAGAAGAAATAAAATGTGACACAGATTTGGAATGACATGAGGGTGAGTAAATGATAAAAAAATCTTTTATTTTTGGGTGAACTATCTCTTTAAAGCATGTGATGCTATTTACACAGGACTGGTTAGAACACAGAAGTTCTTTAGATGGTCGTTTGAATGTTGGCTGATCTGTCCTGTTTATTGTGTTGAAGGAAAGCAGTGCTGAATAATGGACTAAGTCTGAAGTCACTGGCCTCAGACCTGCTGAATGTCACACTGGACAAATCTCAAGGGTTGCGCTGCAGTGACTGGGAGTCTGATGTACTGACCCAGGAACAGGTGGATGGTTTATACTCAGCTGCTTTATTATTCATTTCTGGAGCTGGCTGAGTCACCTTAAATTACATCTAGCCATATTTTGAGCCTTTTGATGGTAGTAGATATGTCTTGATTTAAGTTGTTTTCAAACCAATTATCAATATAATACATAGCAGCAAAGACACTGCTAAATATTTAAAACCATTATAAAACAAAACTCCACACAGGGACAGTTAACTTTAACTGCAGACACAATCAAATGATTAAACCAGTGTGTTTAACAGATTCAGTTTAGATTTCAAATTTAGTGCTGGTTTAAACTGATACATGCAGCAAGCATGAAAGCTACATAAAATGCACTATCCTGAAGTTATATATACTTGTTATGTCAATATAATATTTAATACACTAATTTCTCACCCAACCATAGTTGGTGCATAGTCAAGTTTATAAATATAACAAGAGCTTTTAACTGGAGCACTGTTTCATTGCTTTAAACTCAGTGTTTTATTGTATTCACCAGGTTACCTATGCAGCGCATGATGCCCAGATCTCCATCGCCCTCTTCTTTCACCTGCTAGGGCTAAGCGCAGAGCTCTTCCTCCCTGCTGAAGGTAAGAGTGCGTTTGTCCAGCTGGCATCCCACTGCCAGGGGTTGGTGGATGTGCCCTTTAGGGGGCGCTGTGGAGGAGAGGGGGAAGAAGGTGAAAGGCGACGACGAGTCAGGAAGTCCACCGTGGAGAGTCCTGAGTCTGGAGACCAGCTAGTTCCAGACCCGCGGCGAAACAAACGGAAACCGTTAGGAGTTGGTTATTCTGCCAGGTGATAAAACTAGCCCTGCACTGTGCTAACAACATGAATGATTCATTTTCTGGCGGACAATAAAATGGCAAAATATCCCATAGACAATTAATTAAACTACATTGGTATCATGAGAAACACAATTTTAGGACTTGTCTGTCCTCATGTTACCTGTATGTGTTTGTCTTCATTGATTCAGAAAATCCCCTCTGTATGACAACTGCTTCCTTCATGCTCCCGACGGCCAGCCGCTCTGCACATGTGACAAAAAGAAAGCCAAGTGGTACTTGGAGAAGAGAATTGGAGGTACAGGCTTCTTTTTATTTTACAGAAGTTAACGAACGTTCTGAGAACTTCAGTACAAATTCAGATGTAGAGTGTGTAAGAGAGACACTTAATATCTGTATTCACTGTAAATACTTGTGCTACTGTACACCTACAAATTGTGTGACAACACCTAGGTGTAATTTGTAGGTGTACAAATTGTTTAAACTCGTGAATGTCATGCACAAATATATGTTGCTACTAATTTGAAAACAAATGGCACCATGTGATTCCAAAGGATGATAGATTTTAGATTGGTGGATTGTTGCATTTAGGGGTAAGTTTGGATATTGATTACAAATAATTATGGTGGCATGTAGTAAAAATGTTGTGTCCTTCAGACATTTGTGATTCTAGTAGACTTCATGCATTAAAGCATTTTTGTATCTTGATTGGGTGCCATCCTTGAATTAGAAAATACAAGCCCTGACAAAT
>JAZGTK010003680.1:0-26668 GCA_036877625.1 Ambastaia sidthimunki
GATTCCTAGCAGGAATCCTGAGAGGAGTGCCACCGCACACCCCTTAAATAAACTTTTCAGTGGATAATACCATGTTTGGTTTGGTTGTGGGGCAGTTAGATCTTGACCAAAAAAAATCACAATATTTTCTGTCATTTTGTAATTAGATGTAACAGTAATAAGATGTTACTTTGCTGAGTGTGTTATTATGCTAGTACCTTGACAGCTGACTCCTAAAGCTAGCTATTCTTAATATTCTGTGTGATTGGTTTACAGCAGTGACAGAAATTAACTTTGTTTGATTTTTACCATATATAGGCATTTTTACCTTTATATGGGCAATTTTCCCTATTTGATTTGCTGTCACAAATGCATACCTTTTGATGTTTTAATAATAAAACATTGAAAACTGATATACAAATCATTTTATTACAAATCATTACAAAAACTCATACATAGCAATTTTGCCCACCCATATCTTAAGTGCATTCTAACTGCATTTCAGTAAACTCAATTGTGCAGTAAAACATTCTAAAGGCACGCATCATGTTTTAACTACTGGGGTAACATAACAGTGTAAATGTGACGTGTTTTTGTTATTGTTAATCACATGGTTAAAACAACAATTACAATATTGATTAATAGACAATAGGTAATGCTCAGCCCTATTTTGAGGTACTATTTTTAGACTAAGATTGGGAGCCATTTCCTAAATATGTCAGGATTCACAACACAGAGATCCAAATGCAGGTGCAAAAGTTAATGTGGAACAGGCAAAACAGAATGTAAAAAGGCAGACACAAAAGAGGAGGGCGTAAGGACCGATCCAGCACAAGCACTGGCACAGCTGGCAGCGGAAAATCCAGGAGGGTGAGAGGCAGGGCAGGAGAGGGAGCTGAATGAGGACGGGCTGGAGGGGAAGCGGGAGATCCGGGCAGCAGCGCGGAGAGCGCAACTAAAACAGAAAAAAACAAAGAAACAAAACAGCAAACCAAACAGACAGCCTGAAGTCACAACGGGACAAAAAACAGACTTGACTTCAACACAGACTAGACAAGAATCAGACTTAATGAAAGCAATGTACTGACAAAGGACGGAAAAACATGGGGAACTATAAAGGGGAAAAATTAAGAGGGAACAGGTGCACATGATAACTCTAAACAAGACTAACAAAGAAACAAGGAGGTGGGGTGAACGCGGACAGAGGAGCACACAGCGAACTGTCAATACAAAGCCACGCGCTCCAACAAACAACAACAGAGACAAAGACAACAAACCCGGGGTGATCAAACCAAGGTCCTGACAGCACCCCCCCCAGGAACGCCACCAGGCGCCCCAGGGGCAGCAGCTTCCAGGCGATGGCGGTAGTCCTTGATCAACAAGTGGTCCAGAATGTCCTGGGATGGCACCCAACTCCACTCTTCCGGGCCATAGCCCTCCCAGTCCACCAAGTACTTGAAACCTCTATCCCTACGGCGTGCATCAAGAATCCACCTAACAGTGTAAACAGGGGAGGCATCCAGGAGACAGAAGGGGCTGGGGTAGAGGGAGGGGGGAAACCCGCACAGGCTTGATTTGAGACGTGGAAAACCGGGTGAACCCGACCATAGGAGGGGGCAAGACGGAGCCTGACCACCACCGGGCTCGACACCTTGGCGATCTTGTAGGGTCCAATAAACCTGGGAGCCAGATTGTGCGAAGGAACCCGGAGAAGAAAGTCTTTAGAGGACAACCAAACCCGTTGACCACAGGTGTAAACAGGATGAGGGGTGCGGTGGCGATTGGTGGCTGCCTTGGTTCGCCGAGAGGTCTGGGCCAAGACCATCCTAGCCTTCTTCCAGGTACGCCTGATGAAGGCAAGGGCCGACGTAACCACAGCCTCGGGTTCCTGTGCGAGAAATGGGGGGTTGGTAACAAAGGGAGCATTCGAATGGGGACAGACCAGAAGCGGGAGGAAATTGGTTCATAACCAAAGGGCGTACTCTACCCTCGAGAGCTGATGGCACCAGGAACTCGGATTCTGGGATGACAGACAACGGAGTGCTCTTTCGAGATCCTGGTTGGCTCGCTCACATTGCCCATTGGTCTGCAGGTGAAAACCTGAGGACAGACTCGATGTGGCCCCGATCTGTCGGCAGAACTCCTTCCAAAAGTGGGAGACGAACTGTGAACCCCTGTCAGACACAACATCCACTGGTAGCCCATGGAGCCGGAAGACGTGGTTGACCATGACTTGAGTAGTCTCTCGAGCAGAAGGAAGTTTGGGTAGGGGAATGAAATGGGCCGCCTTGGAGAAGCGGTCCACCACCGCCCGAATAATGACGTTACCATTGGATGGGGGTAACCCCATGACAAAGTCCAGTGCGATGTGGGACCAAGGACGGGAAGGAATGGGAAGGGGGCGGAGCAGACCAGCAGGGGGATTTGAATGCCGACGACATGAGCAGTAGGGGATACCAATTCTTGACAGTAATGTCGTCCAGGCCTTGATAGTTAATGCAAGGTTGCAGGGAACCGCCCTTCTTCTGGACGAAGAAGAACCCAGCCCCAGCGGGAGATGAAGAGGGGCGGATGAGGCCGGCCTTTAGTGACTGACTAAAGTATATTTGTCCATAGCCTCTACTTCTGGACCAGACATGGAATACAAGTGGCCCCGGGGCAGAGAAGTGCCTGGGAAAAGATCTATGGCGCAATTGTAGTGCCGGTGAGGTGGTAGAGAAGAGGCCCGGGACTTGCTGATGACCAACTGGAGATCTCGGTACTCGGTACTAACCCTAACCCCGGAAAAATCAGCTGCCTCAACCTGCAAAACAGGAGAAACAGAAACATGGGATGAGGCAGTACCCCAAAAAGATGGGAACACTGGGGGATTCTATGATAACCAGCACAATTTCCCCACGATGATTGCCCGAGACGACCAGAGACACAGGGGGAGTGGAGTGGGTGATGGTGGCAAGGGGTCGGTCAGCCAGATACCAGGCGGGTAGGGGCTCAGAGAGCGGGACGGCTGGAATGCCCCAAACTGGGCATTCCACGAAGTTCCCCTCAGCCCTGGAGTCCACCACTGCCTGTGCTGGAGTCGACGAGCCCTGAAACAAAACAATCAAAGAAGAGAAGGGAAGACTGGTGAGAAGTCTTGGAAAAATTGCCCAGACTCTCCGCGCTACTAATGGGCTCTGTCTTTACTAGATAAAGGCCTCCCGCAGTACAGACAAAGACCCCGCCTCCTATAGATTTCAGCCTCCCCAGCTGCATGGGCTTGGGATCATTGGGAGAGGTCTCCACCCAAAGAGCCAGGTCAACGGCGGCCTTGAGGTCCTTGGGCGGCTCGCAGATGGCAGTCTCATCCTGGATGTCCTCCTCCAAACCGTCCAGGAACCGAGTGCAGAGTGCCTTCTCATTCCAGCCGCAGGAGGCTGCCAAGGTCTGAAACTCAACGGTGTAATCTGTGACCAAGCGGTGCTTCTGCAATAACCGCATCAGCTTGGACTCATCACCCCAGGCTGAACGGTCAAACAGCTCGATCATCTCCTGCCTGAATGTCGTGAGTGAGGTGCAGCAAGCGGCCCCAGAGTCCCAGGCGGCTGTCCCCCACTCGCGAGCTCTCCCAGTGAGCAGAGTGATGATGTAGGCGATCTTGGTCCTCTCTAGGGCGAAGCGGTGAGGCTGCAGCACGAAGACCAGGGAACACTGGGAGAGGAAGGCCCGGCATGAGTTGGGACCGCCATCGTACGGAGGAGGATTGTTGACTTGGGGTTTCGGGCGGATCCCAGACGGGGCGTGAGTGGAGGAATCGACCGTTCAGCCGCTGCAGCCCAGTCAGTACCTCATGGATCCATCGATGGTCAGTGTGTTCTGACAGGATTCACAACATAGGGATCCAAATGCAGGTGCAAAAGTTTATTTGGAACAGGCAAAACAGAATGTAAAAAGGCAGACACAAAACAGGAGGGCGTTAGGACCGATCCGGCACAAGCACTGGCACAGCTGGCAGTGGGAGATCGGGGAGGGTGAGAGGCAGGGTAGAAGAGAAAGCTGAGTGCGAACGGGCTGGAGGGGAAGCGGGAGATCCGGGCAGCAGGGCGGAGAGCGCAACTGAAACAGAAACAAAACAAAGAAACAGCCTGAAGTCAGGACGGGACAAAAAACAGACTTGACTTCAACACAGACTGGACAAGAGTCAGACTTAACGAAAGCAATGCACTGACAAAGGACGGAAAAACATGAGGGAACTATAAAGGGGAAAAATTAAGAGGGAACAGGTGCACGTTATAACTCTAAACAAGACTAACGAGGAAACAAGGGGGCGGGGTGAACACGGACAGTGGAGCACGGGGCAAACTGTCAAAACAAAGCCACGCACAACAACAAACAACAACAGAGACACAGACAACAAATCCGGTCCTGACAATATATTTATGTATAAACAAGCAAGCACCCTCACTATTTTCAGGTTCTGGAACCAAGCCTGCTTTCCATCATGGCAGAGTAAAAAAAATTACTCATCATCATAGTTTATTTCATAATAACCAAATCATCTAATACAACTGCTTAACCATATAATAATCTCAAGTTCCCTCAATCAAAATGTAGGTTTGCTTCTAATGTGACAGATTTTACTTTTAAATGTCTTTAAGTGTTCTGTGATTTTATTAGTTTTGTGTTTATTGCTGCTTTAAAAAAGCTTTTTATTGTTGTTAAAAATAAATTATGTATTTTATTATTATTTTATTATTATTTTATTATTATTTATGTTGTGACTGTGAATTAATTATTTAAAACATGACTTTTACATTATTGTGTCATTCTACAGAAACGTCCACTTTTGGTATGGCAAGATGTTTTGAATATATATTTTTTCTAACATTTAAACTTAGACCACATTATTAGATTACCTTTTGACTTTATGAATACACATAAATGACAGCTTAATGATTTGTTATATTATTTGTACATTTATTTAAAGACCGCATGTACCATTTTTTTGTCACTGGTGTTACCTTACTTCTTTGGCAATATTAAATGTTTTTATGAAATATTGTTTTTTCATTTTTTTCAGCATGTGTAGTTAGAGTTACAGAAAAATAATGATAATGCAACAAATAAGGAGATTGTTTTATTTATTTTAATCAGATTTGTTAAAAGTGTGATTAAATGATGTTAGTTCATTTGCACAAACCTATTTGCTATAACAATGAAAATATTTGAAAAACAGTTATAAACAAGTAATGATGCAATCCTTTATATCTTAACTCTTGAGTGTAGCAGAATTCAATGGATGTAAAATTATTATCATATCACATGTGACACATTTTATAGAATGTGACAGAAAAATCACACAGTAACACCAGTGACACAACGACTCACCAGTGACATACATAAGAGCAAACATCCTTATTAATTGTTAACTATAATTAACAATTACTAAATTGTTACATTTGGCACACATTTGGCAATTAGTGAAAGCAGTTACTAAAAGAACATAAACAAAATTTTAAAACATTTGAACCAAAACAACTAAAATGTACAACAAAGTACATTGTCTAAACTGCAGTTGTCCGCTGCTATTTTGTCATGCTATTATACTAGGTTAACTAAGAGGTGTACACTTCAAACTGTCCTCATTTTACATTTCATGGTGCCTTATTTTACTTGCCCAACTGCCCCATAATGAACTCCCAAAATCGCTTATTAATTTGAACTGAACACTTATTCAGTGCCTGGGGCTCTGGAATCAGGCATATGATCACCATATGATCACCGTACCAGTTAACATCATCTCTGGGGCTTGGCCAGAAAAACGTATTCACTCCGTTGCGGTGCATGCATTTGTTTTCCTCCACTTGCAGGATGATGCCAGGGTAGGAATCATCATCATAATCGCACAACACACCACTGCCCACTGTGATGCTGTTCGATGACACTGGGTCTGAAATCTTTGCCTGTTTGATCGATTGCATCCACAGCTACAAGAGTAACCTCCTCTAGGCTGTGGCATGGACAATCAAACATCCCCTCAGCAGCCTGGCAGAAACACCCTAGCTTGTTTCTCTCTCTTGCTCTCTCACTGTATGTGCATGTATGTGTCCCTTTTTCTGTTTGTGGGAATGTGAAGAACAGGTGATAGAGAAAGATCGTGCAAAAGGGTATGTGAGATGGTGTTGGTGTGAATATCCAGGGAAGCAAATCCAGCATGCCTACGCTGTCTGTAACGCCGCTGTTTCTCAGATGCACTCAATTTAGCCATACCCGACCAAAGGAAGTTTAACAATGACAAAGAATTAGAAAATGGTGAAATGTCTATAAGAATGCCATTGGACCATTACATTATAAATTATATTAACAACAAAACCTGAGATAAGCTAATGTCAACAGTCTTCTAGTAAGCCACAGTCAACCCATTATCACCATCATCATCACACAATCATCACCACTACAACCATCATTATAGTTCTTGCACTGGGCCTCATCACGAGATATAGATACAGAGATGGAGGTGAGGAACAGCAGGAGACGTGATAATGGAATAAGATAAGCAAAGTTTATTAAATAATCTTAGTTATTCAGTAAAATAAATATGACATTTATTAAATATTAGTTAATACGTATAAGGTTAAGAAAATTTTAACTGAAATACCACACAGATGAATATCTGTAGTATCGGGTCTGAATTTAAAAGTCACCTTTCAGATAACACACACACCATGCCTATCTTTAAGCTTTAACCCATACCTAGTGTCTGACCAGTATGATGCCATTTCAAGCATGTTATGAACCTTTTTAGGCATGCTAAGTAGTTTTAGAATTTGACATTACCATGGCAAGATAATTTAAGATATCACAAATCCTTCTAGAACTTTACACCAGCTTTACATCATGTCTCTGTGTGCTTAACATTTATCACACATAGGTAAAATATCATACATAATTTCATGTACAGAAGAAAAGTACAACATTATTCTGTTTAAGTTCAATTAAATTCAATTTTATTTATATAGTGCTTTTTTACATAGCAGCTTTACTCATAATACTGAGATACATTAAAAAACAGAAATTAGAAAAAATTATCAGACATGTTCAATACATAATACATGGTATTGCAACTAGTATGTGCAAGATATATATCAAGATGTATATATAAGATGTATAAGATATATAAGATGTATATTAATAAAATCATTCATGAATACTATGTTTATAGTTGGTTTATGAATAAAGAGTTGAACCGATGAAAACTAAAACAAACATTTGGACCATTTAAATAAATGGACGTGCATTAGAACCATTAGTGAAATACCTGTCATTATGTGGTCTATGAGAGGGTAATGTTTTCGGACTGCTGACTGTATTCCAGATCATATTATGCAAGATGTGTCATTTCAGCTTAGATGGAGATGGCACATAGAAAAATAACATGTGGACTATTTTAAAATAACAAGTGGACTATTTTAAAGTTTGTTTTTAAAGTGACGCCATTCCTGTTGCCAGTTGGTGGCGCTATGACCGTGACTTGCAGTTGTCACATCATAATGTTATAAGCCCACCACAACAAACATATCTGCCAGGTTTAACATAAATTGCTGAATGCATACTGTAGATATTAGAGACTTCCTGTTTCCCACTTTTTGCCATAATTTTACCGCCTCGCCATGGCAGCACCATACAAGATATCAAAAATCCATTCACGATTTAGCATCTTCAATGTCTTGGCATAATAAAATTTGGTAACAATCCCATTAATTTCCTAGAAGTATTTAAAAATTAGAAGCCTGACTCAAAATGGCTGCATTCCTGTTAGGCGAAGCTAATGAATGTAATTTAAAAAAGTTGTCCGGACTTAATGTTTGTTGATCATCAGGTACAACTAAACCTACTACTTTAGTCAAAAGAGGGCACTACAGAGCTCCGCCTATCTCTAAGCTTTAACGCAAGCCTAGTGGTCGAGCAGTATGATGTGTGTGCCAAATTTCCTGGCATTTTAACATGTTAAGAGCATCAAATATACCAGAAATGTTTTAAGTGTGACACGTTACCATGGCAACATAATTTAGGATATTGCAAATCCTTCTAGAACTTTAAATCAAAAAATTAATGTCTGATTTAGACCATGTTAGGTTCAATGTCTTACCAGATTTTGAAAAATAGTGATAATTTACCTGCTTGCTTCAGGCATGTTCACTAAGATTCAGAACTACACCTACAGCAAACAGTCACTTTGGACATCAACAATCAGTGCTTCAACATTGTTTTGGACTATCCTTTTGACTTTGGCGAACTCCCACATGAGCTTCAGAGATCACTGCGGGCAATCAGACCTCTTGCACCAACCAGAAGTGTTCAGCATTTGCGCCAAGACGGTAAACAAAGACGGGGGAAAGCAAGGAGGGTAAGGCTAAGCTCATGTTAAGCTTTGTTTTTTTACGGAGACATGGCTCTGTAACAATGTCCCAAACAGCATGGTGGATCTGGATAAACGTACTATCTTCAGGGCTCACTGAGTATCAGCGATCTTGGGTAAAAACAAGGGTGCTGGAGTATGCATTTTTGTAAACAAAACATGGTGTACAGACTTTGTCATTGTTGATATCTACTTTCGGTTAATCTGGAGTTCCTGATTATTAAGTGCAGACTGTTCTACCTACCACGTGAGTTCACTTGCATTGTTGCTGTTGCAGTGTATGTACCACTGGATGCTAACGTGGCTATGAAAAAACGTTGGGGTGCTATTAGCAAATTACAAATCTTGCAACCGGATGGGGCCTTTATTGTTGCTGGAGACTTTAATTATTGCACTTTTAAATGTGTTCCCCCTAAATTTCACCAAAATGTCTCCTGCACTACAAGGGGACATAAAACCATATTTTCCCCAATATGACTTGTGCCTACAAAGTCACACCCCTCCCCCACATTGGTCATTCAGACCATCTCTCTTTGTTCCTGATCCCCAAGTATATCCCTATTATTAAACATGTGAAACCCACAATGAAAACCATCAAGATCTGGCTTAAAGCTTGAGTCCACTCTACAGTATCAATTTCAGCACACAGACGGGAGTGTGTTTGCTGCCCAGGCCACCACAAACTCTCAGATCAACATTAACACTTATTCCAATTCTGTCTTGGAGTACATCAATAGGTGTGTAAGCAGAGTGACAATGCACAAAACATTCCCCAATCAGAAACCCTTGGATGAACAGAGAGGTTTGCCTCCTACAGTCATGGACAAAAGTATTGGCACCCATGGAATTGTTCCATAAAATACACCATTTCTCCCAGAAATTGTTGCCATTACAAATGTTTTTGGTATATACATGTTTATTTCCTCTATGTGCATTGGAAAAACAAAAAAGCAGAAGAAAAAAGCCAAAACTGACATAATTTTACACAAAACTCAAAAAATGGGCACCCTTTTAAAACTGTGGGTAAATCATTTTATTTCAAGCATGTGATGCTCGTTTAAACTCACCTGTGGCAAGTAACAGGTGCTGGCAATATAGAAATCACACCTGAAGCCAGTTAGAATGTATAAAAGTTGACTCAACCTTTGTGTTGTGTGCCTGTGTGTGTCACACCAAGCATGGAGAAGAGAAAGAAGAGCCGAGAATTGTCTGAGGACCTAAGAAGCAAAAATATCAACAATCCCAAGCGCTGGAGAGTTCTGAAGTGGCCAGCAATGAGTCCGGCTCTAAATCCCATTGAACACCTATGGAGAGATCTCAAAATTGCTGTTGCAAGAAGGCACTCTTCAAATCTGTGAGACCTAGAGCAGTTTGCAAAAGAAGAGTTCCAGTTGAGAGGTGAAAGAGTTCCAGTCCAAAATTCCAGTTGAGAGGTATAAGAAGCTTGTTGATGGTTATAGGAAGCAATTGGTTTCAGTTTTTTTTCCAAAGGGTGTGCAACCAAATATTAAGTTGAGGGTGCCAACAATTTTGTCCAGCCCATTTTTTGAGTTTTGTGTAAAATGATGTAAATTTTGGATTTTTTCTTCTGCTTTGTGGTTTTCCAATGCACATAGAAGAAATAAACGTGTATACCAAAAACATTTGTAATTGCAACAATTTCTGGGAGAAAGTGTATTTTCTGGAAAAATTCCATAGGTGCTAATACTTTTGTCCATGACTGTATATAAAGCAAGAAATTCAGCCTTCATGTCTGGAGACCGAGAGGCTTACAGCTCAGCCAGAGCCAATCTGAGGAAGTATCTGCCAGGCCAAATTTTCATACAAGCAAAGAATTGAGGAACACTTCAGCTCACCCCTGGTGCATCTGGCAAGGCATGCAGAATATCACAGACTACAAACCACCCAACACTGTACCTCTCTCCAGCCCTGCCTCCCTCCCAGATTAGTTCAATCATTTCTATGCTCGCTTTGACCAAAATAACAAGGTCTCCCACAAAGTGGAACTTCCACCAGATCTTTGCAGAATGCTGTTCTTTCAGTTCTGCATTCAACACCGTAATTYCCTCAAAGTTGATCCAAGCTCAACTCAGCACATCCCTGCGCAACTGGACTCTGGACTTTCATGCCACAGGGCTGCGTGCTGAGCCCTATTCTGTACTCCTTATTCACCTATGACTGCGCTCCTGTTTATGGCACCAACACCATAATAATGTTTGCAGATGACACCACAGTGGTAGGTGTGATCAAAGATGACGATAATTCGGCCTATAGGGATGAGGTACAGCACCTGGCTGTGTGCCACCAACAATCAGGATATAAACACCCAGAAGACCAAGGAGATTATTGTGGACTCCAGGTGAACTAAGGGCCAGGCACATTAATGGAGCCATCAATGGTGTGTCGAGTTTCTAGTTTCAAGGCATCTACACCTGATGACCTCACCTGGTCCCTAAACACCTCTACCCTGGTCAAAAAGGTCTACCCTGGTCTCTTCTTGCAGAGCTTTAAGAAATTTACTTGTGCCCAAGGATACTCATGGACTTCTAACAGTGCACCATTGAGAGCGTACTTACAAACTGCATCTCATTGTGGTACAGCAATTGTTCCATGTCAGACCGCAAAGCACTCCAACAGGTGATAGAAACTGCCCAACAGATAACCGACATTCACTTACCAACATTTACCACAAGCGCTGCCTGGGCAGGGCAAAAAACATCATCAAGGATGCCCCCTACCCCAACCACGTAATTTTCACCCTCCTTCCATCCGGCAGGTGTTACAAGACTCTACGCTCTCACACTAGTAGGCTCAGTAAGAGCTTCTTCCCCGAGGCTGTGACCCTGCTGAACTCCACACCACCAGTCTAATTATACCTGCACTGGTTCCAGTACTTTATGAACATATATTGCACTATTTTTGCATAATCTGTACAATAACAACAGTGCAAATACCTTTACGATCATGTTATTTTTGCACTACTTATTATATTTTATACATATACATATTTTGCAGATACTGCACATAGTACAACAATGTCATTTGAACATAGAATTTACATCTGTATGCACATATAACTCCCTGTATTTGTATTGGTGCTGTTCATACTACACACATTTCCTGTAAATATTGTATATTTTAACTCCATTGTAAGTTATAGCTTTTGTATACTGCAATACTCCTGCACTTATCTGTATACATAAATCACTATAATCCTGCACTTCTCGTTAGATGCTAACCGCTTTGCATTAGCTCTGTACTGGTACTGGGCATAATGACAATAAAGTTGAATCTAATCTAATGTCTGAAGTGATCTGGCCAAATGTAAGTGTACTATTTTAAGTTTGTTTTAAGTGGGGTTATGACCATGACTCACCATCTTCAATGGTTTGGCATGCTCACCAAGTTTTGTGCCAATCACACGAAATCCATAGAAGTATTTAAAAGTTCATGACATGCACTTTTCAAAAAATCTAATGGCCTACTTCCTGTTGGGCAGAGGTGCAACCATGTGTGTTTGATATATGCACCATCATTTTGTGCCCTGTACAAGGGGATGCTACCAAGCTCCCCTGCCCTGCTCAAGTAAAATGTAGTCTTTGTCATTTTAAAAGCATACTGCAGTGTAATTTAGCTCACTGCAACAAAGTTTTTTATGTCATTAAATGTAAATGTAATTAACAATTTTAACAATAAGATGTTTCACAAGTTTGCACTAACATGTAATTGCAAAATATTATAAATGCATACTTGGCGTGATGCCCAGGAGGAGGGCTCCAAGCTCGGAATTTGGCCCGAACCCAGAGAACTTCCCCTATCCTTGACTGAGGTAGATACCAGTCAAGAGTGAGATAATAGGGTGGTGGAGAGATACTGCAAAACTGTCATGGGACAGGATGGCTATATGTATGCACCCCTGCATGATGATTGGTTGGATTACATAAAATAATATACAAATAAACAAAAGCAAAATAAACAAAAGCAAACAAATATTTAAATTCTGCATTTGTTATTCAGGTCTCAGCGGTGTTAAACCAATACACAGAACATCTGAAATGGAATTTAAAGCACTGTAAGAACAAAATAAGGAAGTCTGTAAATAATGACAGACGGGGAATGGAATAAGGGCAAAACAAAACATGACCACACAACCGGGAGGGTTCTTGTAGCATCAAACAGGAACTTTACCTGAGATGCTCACAACATCAGATGCAGCAGGAGCATTTATGTGGATGGCCTAAGATTTTAGTTTTAGATAAGAGTTTCTTCTGTTTTACCACTGAGGCACTTGCAACATGCCACGGGAGCTATGGTTGGAGATGCTCACGGCATCAGACGGTCAGGCAAACACCTGCATTTGAAGGGGGACACACCCACAGCATTCTGACAGGGGGCTGGACCAGCAACTCAGAGTGGCAAAGGTCAGGAACGGGTGTAAGGTGGTCCTGCATGACTTCCAAACGCAGTGCCCACTCACCGACACAAATGTGAGCGTCTGATGACGCCTTAGCAAACAGACTGCTATTTGAGCGGGGAGGGCTTGGCCAGTATTTCAAATGAGAAGGACAAAGCTCTGCCCATGAACAGGGGAGCCAGCAGTAACAAATAAAAAAAGCTATGATGTGATTTTTTTTGACAAATAAAAAGTGGTGAGACGAACATAGAGGGGATGATTTAGATATACAGGTTGAAGGTTGATGAAGGTGGAGGAGCACAGGGGACGGGAATGATTAGCTGATTAAGGCTAGGTGAGCTTTTCGGATATGAGTGGCTGGATCTGACGTAGGTTTTGAAGGCTTCAGATGACCTAGTGCCTGAATTTGATGTCGTGAGAGACCTTTTCAAGTGGCTGTTGTTGCTGCACCTATACAATTTGAGTAGAAAATTGGCTTAGAAAATTGGTCTGGTGGGAAGCCGGACTGAATGAAAACAAATTTTAAGTGTTTATGAAACTAGAACCTTGTTGCAGAGTGATTGAAGTCATTGAAGAAAAGTGGATAATTTGGACACTGGACCAGGGACCGTGCCTTTAATGCTGCTGATAAGATATGAAAGAGGTGATTGTTTTCTGTGATTGACTTGAAGGATGGAGTCGATAGAGGAGTCAAGGAGGTGTTTTTATTGGTGGTTTGGGGAAAGATGAGAATAATGAGGAACTGGGCTTGGAGATGAATTTGCAGCTTGAATTTCTGGAAAGATAAACGAGAAAGGATGTCCGCGATTTTGTTTTTGGAACCTGGAACGTGCTCCGTGGTTATAAAAAACTGATTGCAGGCGGAAATCCACATATGGCGTCTTAGAAAAGGCACTGATGTCGGGAAATAAGAGCAGTCTTTATTAATGTAGTGCATGGTTGTTTTGTTGTCATAATGAACTAAAATACCTTTCCTTCCCGCACAGGAAGGCTGCAATGATGATGGGATAGAGCTCAAACAGGGCCGAGGATTGAGGCATATTGAGAAGCTGGGAAAGCAATGGAGAAGAAAACCAGTGGCCCTGATAAAATCAGCTGAAGCCAACTGAGCAACTGTTCAAGTTGGATTTTGAGAGGGGGAGATATAAAGTTGTCATAGAAAAAAACTTAACAGATTCTATTGCTTTAGAAACATTACCCATAAGCTCAGTGTTATTGCATTCCCAGGATAGAGGAATTTGATCTTCCAATACGTGAACAGAAGAGACACGCAATGAAAGGGTGGCCATAGACTTTGAGGAGCATTTTTTGAACTGTGAGATGAGCAGCTGGAACAGCATCATGAGGTGAGATTATTACCAAATCATCAAGTAAATAAAGAAGGTAAGGGATGCCATAATTGTTAGACAGAATCTAGCATATAGCTTCTGACAGGGTTTTGAAAATTTTGATGCTGCTTTTGCAGCCCAAGGTTTAATGCACAGCAAAAAGTAGATGTTATTGCGCCAACGCATGCCAAATAAATGAGATAACTCTGGGCTGATAGAAATTATTTTGAAAGCTGCCATAATGTCTACTTTTGCCAACCATGCGTTGTGGCCGACGCTTTTATTCATTATTATTGCTTGGTATATATCATATTCTTTGAGAGAAGTAATACTGTTAATGCCAGGAAACAGAGAACTGTAAGGGGCCATAAGATCAATTATTAAGCCTTTTTTCCCGAACGTTTTCTATTGGCCACACCAATGGGGCTGATATAAAAGTGTTCTTGAGTCCAGTTCTTTTTTTAATTAGTTCGTCCACTATTTCAGACTCTGCTAGAGCGAATTGGAGATTATCACTGATGATATTTTGAGTGAGGAGAGATTCCAAACTGGGATTAAAGCCGTGTTTGAGACCAGATAATAGATAGCTGGTAAAGTTAGTATAAGGGTGAAAAGACAATTCGAAAGCTAGTCAAAAGATAATTTTTTTCATAGACTTTTTTTGCACTGGACAAATAGAACGGGATGGGCATTGCTTAAAAAATTACAGATGTGAAGGTAGCGACAATGCTGCCTCATACATTTCCCCACTTTAAATTTGTTGCAGACCTGTCTGTTAGACAAAATTTGGACAGGTATGCCTCTACAATCCCTGATGAAAGAGGGATCTTCCCTGGAGGTAGTGGGCAGGGGGGGAATTGATAGATTAATTTGAGGGCAAGTGATAGTGGAATGATTAACTGATCTGCAAATTGCGCAAGATACAATATTAGAACAGAATACCGAAGAATACCCTATTGTGGAGATCAGTGTTTAAAGACAGTATAAGTGAGGAATTTTGGATGGTATTTTAAAGGGTAACAGAAATTTTACTGCAGTCAACCTGGTGGTTCGACTGGGTGGCAGAGTAGTTGCAGTAAAGAGAGAAAAGGAAGAATGCGTTTGAAGAGATTAGGGAGGAGGGCTGAGGGTGCGTTAATTTGTGGAGTCAAGCTCATGCTAGAAACACCCCCTGAAAGGAATGGAGGAACAGGTAAAAGAGAGGAGGGGGAAGATGAAGGAAAAGGTGGCGTCAGGGCTTAAGCTACTGGAAGCATCCTCACGCTAGGGAATGCGCCTGGAGTTGGGAGCCACGAACAGGATAAGGGAGTAGAAAAAGGAAAAAAGGTTGTAGTGGAAGGAAAGTGGCTGGCGACGCTGATGGTGGAAGTAGGTGGTGTGATGTCAGTAGTGGTTGCAGCAACAGGCTGAGCTGGCGGGGGAGGGGTGAGTGCTCTGGCTGGAAGAGAAACTAGGGTGCAGCCCAGGCTGGCTAAGGGCCTACTGTGGCAGCAGGTGCTGAAAGAAGACCTGGCACTGTGTGTGAGGAAGCCGGGGAAGCTGCAAGGGGCCTTGTTTGGACAAGTAGATGAGAACAAAGCAGAAGAAGAGTGGTTTGCTGACTACAAAAAGATGTATGGTTATAAAGCTGTGCTTCATTCAAAAATAATAAAGAAGGGCTTGTCTTAATGCTTTCACAGTCCATTTTTCTATTGCAGGAATGGATGAGACAGAGTGCAGGCTGACGCAGAGGAAGATGGAGTGTGTCTCGCCAGTGGAGGCAAGGGTAGAGTGTAGCAGGTGGGTCTGGTGGAGGGGGATTGCTCTTTGGACAAGGAGATTGGGGTGGATAAGTTTTAGAGAGAAAGGACTCCTCGTTGGGTGGAAAGAGCTCAATTTCAGACATGACGACAAATGGGCAGGGTAGAAGTGAGGAACACAATGAGTTTGTCAGTGCATTGTTGCCCTTGATCATCTTGCTATGTAATGTCTAGATAGGTAGATAGAAATATATACTAAAGTATTTTGTCTTGCAATATGTGCTTTTTACGTCCACAAGATATATTCTACTGGCGAATAGTATTTGTAATAGTTATTTAAAAAGACAAGAAAATATATTTTGGAGGAAAAGGAGAAAATAAGATGATTTTGAGCAGTTAGTGATGAACATCTAAGCTCTTCCACAGCCTTTGGCATAATGGCAGCACACATTATGACTGCATAAGCATAGACAAACAGGACCACAGTAGCTACCCAGAGTAAACTTTGACCAGAATCTAAAACAGAACACTGTCACTTAGAAATGTGCTGTCACAGTAGATAAGATCAGTAGATGAAGCCAGAAAAAAATATTCTGAGATTTATTCATTAATGGAAAAGGTAGGTAAAATACAATATTAATCAATATTATGAATGAATATTAGGTATTATGTTTGTATTTTTTAAATAAAGATTGTTCTGTATTATGTTATGTTGGAAATATAGCATTGATTAGACATTAAATGCCACTGCAATAGGAATAGCATGAGCACGAGACAAACTTCATAAAACTTATTTTTTTTAAATTTGCCATTTCACAAAACTCCAGTTATATTTTTCCAGTTATATCCCCTTGTACAGGAAATGGACAAAACAATGAAAATGTAGCTAGTAAGGTTTTGAATTGCAAACATTCTGTCACCACAAGAGATTTTTAAACTTTTACACTACTTTTCTGCACTGATTTTACACTAGTAAAAGTTAAGTTTACACCTTGTGTTCACACTACTTCAGAATTTTTAACCCTTGAAAACTTTTGAAAATGCTACAGACCCTCATTATATATAAAAGTAATTACACAGAGGATCGAAATTGTGTTATCACAAACTCCAATGTGCAAGTATTAATATAACACAACATAACATAAAAGTGTACACAGACATGTGCAAATAAACACAACATATATAGACAGACAGTGGGACATATAACATTTTGCACAGTGTGCTTGAAGTGAAGTCAATTTGAGGTATATGACTGGGGTGCAATTGTAAAAAGGTGCAATATAGTCAAGTGCAGGTGCAAAATAGCAGCATGGAGATATATGAATGTAAACTATTATGTTCTTGTGCATATAAAGAACAATGTGCAGGCATCTGTGTTTTATGTATATACAAAATGTATGCATATAAATTATTTTATCAGTTGGTCATTGTAGGTGTAGTGGTTATCATGTTCATTGAGTTTTCTTGAGTGAGTTTAGTAGTCTGATGGCCTGTGGGAAAAAGCTGTTGCTGAGTCTGGTAGTCTTGCACCGCATGCTGCAGTAGCGCTTGCCGGATGGTAGGAGGGTGAACAGGTCGTGTGCTGGGTGGGTGGGGTCTTTGGTGATATTGATGGCTCTCTTGCAGCAGCAGGACGGGTATAAGTCCTGAATGGATGGTTGGGCTGATTTGGTGATCTTCTCTGCTGTCCTCACCACTCTTTATAGGGCCTTCTGGTCAGCAGCAGAGCAGCTGCTGTACCAGACTGAGAGGCTGCTGGTGAGGATGCTCTCAATAGCACCCCTGTAAAAAGTGGTGAGTGCAGAAGAGGGGAGGTCAGCTCTTCTCATCCTACGAAGGAAGTGGAGGCGTTGCCGTGCCTTTTTGACTAGGGAGGTGGTGTTGGTTGTCCATATAAGATCGTTCGTGATATGCACCCCCAGGAACTTGGTGCTTCTCACAGACTCCACAGCACTGCCATTGATGATGAGTGGGATGTGTGACATGTTTCTTCCTGAAGTCCATGGTTATTTCTTTTGTTTTGTTGACACCGAGTTGTAGGTTATTGATGTCGCACCAGTTGATGAGTTGTTTTACTTTCTCTCTGTAGGCTGAGTCGTCATCGTCACTGATGAGGCCCACCACTGTTGTGTCATCTGCAAACTTACAGTCATGTGTCATGTGTCAACAGTCATGTGTCATCAGTGCACATCCCTGGGGGACCCCGGTGTTCATGATGGTGGTCTCTGTTATTACCAACTCTTACCGTCTGTGGTCTGTCGGTAAGAAAGTCCAGTATGTGTAAGTTGCATAGTGGGGTACTGATGCCTATTGTGCTGAGTTTATTCATCAGGTGTTGGGGGATGACTGTGTTGAAGGTGAAGCTGAAGTCGATGAACAGCATCCGCACATAACTGTTTTTGTTTTCCAGATGAGCCAGGCATAGATGAAGTGTTGTTGCTATGGCATCATCAGTGGAGCCCTTGGGACAGTATGCAAACTGAAATGGGTCCAGTGTAGTGGGGAGACTGGATGTTATATGGGACTTGACCAACTTTTCAAAGCATAGTATCCACAGGCAAAGCATCCAGTCACAGGTCTTTTGTGTCTGTGAGCCACAGGTCTTTTGGGTCTGTGAAGTGTGATTGGATTTTCTGTCCATAGACACGCTTGGCTGCTCTCACGCCCTGGTTCAAGTTGGCCCTGGCGGATCTGAGGGCGTCTTTGCCCCCAGACTTGAAAGCACTATTCCGTGCTCTCAGGAGCTCATGTACCTCTCTGGTGAACCAGGGTTTTTCGTTGGCTCTCGTGGTGATGTTTTTGATGTCGGTCACCTCTTCCATGCATTTGGATATGTATCCCGTCACAGACTCAGTATATTCCATTATGTTGACATGTTGGTTGTTAGTGGCAGCCTCCCTAAAAACAGTCCAGTCTGTGCAGTCAAAGCAGCCTTGGAGAGCTGAGGTAGCTCCCTCTGGCCATGCTCTGATCTGCTTCACAGACAGCTTGCTCCTGATTAATAGTGGTGTGTAGGCTGGAATTAACATAACAGCTAGATGGTCCGAGTTTCCAGGTGGGGGTGGGGAACGGCTCTGAATGCCTATTGGTGTAGACCTGGTCAAGAGTGTTCTGTCCCCTGGTCGCAAAGTTCACATATTTGTAATAATGTGGAAATGCTGTCTTTAGGTTGGCTTGATTAAAATCGCCAGCGATTATGTAAACAGAGTCCGGGTAAGAGTTTTGCATTGAGCTCACAGACTGATACAATGTAGACAGATCGCGTCCTTTGTGTTCGCATTGGGTGGAATGTACACAGCTGTGATGTTAACGGCTGTGAATTCTCTTGGCATGTAGAATGGTCGGCATTTAAGTGTAAGAAATTCTATATCCTCAGAACAGTGACTTGAGACAATTACAGCAAGTGTACACCAGTTGTTATTGATGAAAATACATACACCACCTCTGCGAGATTTACCACTGAGAGCATGGCTCATGTCCGCCTGGAATGTTGTTAGTCTGTCCACCTGAATGCCGTTGTCCGGAACGGTGTGATTAAGCCACGTCTCTGTGAGGATGAAGGCGCTGCAGTCTCTCACCTTTCGTTGCATAGTTAAATCCAGTCTGAGGTAATCCATTTTGTTTTCCAGTGAGCAAACATTGGATAGCAGAATAGAGGGAAGTGCAGGTCTGTAGGGGTTACCTTTTAGCCTGGCGCTGATACCCGCTCGACTGCCCCGCTTTCTGTGTCTAGCGCACCATTTGCAACGCATGCTAAGTCTTTCAAACCGCTTGTGCCGCCTCCGGTGTCAGCAGGGAAGAAGGCCCCTGGGTCTTGCCAATGCAGAATGCCTAGCTCGCAGAGTGTTTCGAGTTCCAAAGCCAGTGTAACTCCGGAAAGATTTGTTGAAAAGTTGGAGTTTCCGTAGTCCAAGTAATGAGTTTCTGTCATAGACGATTCTCATGCACGACTGTGGTGGTACAGACAACACATTTAACATAAAACGCACATAACAAGCTTAAACAGTTGTGTAAATAGTAACATGGAGATGGAACTGCAGGTTTAGCTATTTTTTTGTCTTTTTTAGTAGCCATTATGCAGTGAAACATTGCATTTTATAATACTGCAGTGGTGTCAACCCTACATGGAGCGCTGGTTTTGGTTTATTTTATTAAAAAAACTAATTACCTAAAAAAATGACTAAAATTACCTAAAATAAAGATTTAAAAATTGAGGCTGAAAATTGAAAAATTCTTGGTATTCGCAACTAAACAGATGGAGGGCATCTGTGCAGATGGATCACGACCTCTGACCTCTCATGCATATATTTTATAATGATTCACACATGCAGCACGTATGAATTTTTTTTTACCCTTTTATGCTAATAACAAAGTATGAGAATTTTTTAATGACAAATTTGATTTGAACACACTGTAATATCAGTATATAAGAACTGTAAGTGCGGTCTTCTGTAAGTTGGAGTAAACAGTGATGCTGACATGGACCTCTTCAAAAGGAAGCACATGCACTAGAAAGTCGCCCACACACTCTCTCTCACGCACTCTCTTTCCGTCTCACGCACTCTCTTTCCGTCTCACGCACTCTCTTTCCGTCTCACGCACTCTTTCACACACTCTGTCTCACACTCTCTATCCATCTCACACACTCTCTAATGCACTCTCTCACATACTCTGTCTCACACACTGTCTCACGCACTCTGTCTCACATACTCTGTCTGTCTCACACACACTCTCACGTACTCTCTATCTATCTTACACACTCTTTAACAAACTCTCTGTCTCACATACCCTGTCTGTCTCACATACTCTCTCACACACTCTCTTACGCACTCTCTATTCATCTCACACACTCTCTCACACACTCACATGCACTCTCTGTCTCAAGCACTCTATTACCTCATTTCCACCGCCGCAGTGCCGGTGCCGTGCTGGTGCCCAATCTAGAACTGGTTCTGCGTGTTTCGACCGAACATAAATAGAAAACAACTAAACAATTAGCTGTGGGGTCCTGATCACTCTGTTGGGGCATATTCTGCGATAACAAGGATAACAACTGGCTGGCTGCATATTATCCCTTACTTACAGTTTAATTTTAAAAAAGTTTTTGTTACAAATTAATTTGTAAAGTTGTGTGAAGTGTATCTTTGATAAAAAAAAATAGGTTATGCTTGGGAAGTTTTCTCTGAAAAATAAAGTTCAATCATAAGATTAAAAAAATTAAATATATACATACATTGTGGAATAAAATTTGTATTTGTTTTATATATAAAATAGTATCAAATAAGTGTAACTTACACTATTTGTTAATTTGTGTAAATTATTAGTAAATATACATATATTATACTTATATTAGTTAAGTAGGCTGCAATATATTTGTCTATAATAGGGTGGACATTAAGTTTAGTCATGTGTCTGTAAAATGAAGTTTAAACATGTGAATGGCATTGAATTGTAGAAACATATCTGATATAATACATTAAATAAGGTTTGTTTACAGCTTAGCAATGTTTAAATAACTAAATAGAAACAGTACAAGTATATATTTTGATGGAGATGCAATTCTTAAGCTCATTGTAAATATAGACACGACAAACTGACCTGCTATGGAGAGCTGTAGAGATTAGGTGGAGAAAGGTGTGGCTTGGTCTGGTTTAGAATTACAAATAGAGGAAAGCCCCCCAGCATGATCTTCGCAGTATAGTGGCAAATTGAATAGAAATACTGGCACACAAAATATGTCAACTGAATGTCAACAGCATGTGTTTTAGACAAAGTAAGAATGGCTGACTTCAAGTTAATTATTTATTCAAAATGACATTGAATCACATCTTGGGTACAATGACATCAGACCTGAAGAATAGAGCAATGGAGCAACATGAGATTTCATCCATCCTCTCCCCCAGCTAACAATATGTATAATATACCGCATGTATAATACACATTTACATTTATTCATTTAACAGACACTTGTATCCAAAGCAACTTACCAAGAGATGATTTATTTTGCCCTAAGAACCAACAAGCCTCATTTGCAAGCTACATTTACAAGTAGGAATTGTTTTGTTGCTAGAAACAGGATGAACAGTAGAAGACTTTTATTTTTTAATAAACTGGTTGGGTGAAGACTCGGAACTTGTTCAACCAGGAAGAAACAAAACAGTTGAATGTCTTAGAAAGCGATCTGGTACATTGTTGTGAGGGTTTGTGTTTAACACAATCCCTTCATTTCATGGGCTCAGAAGTAACTGGACAAATTAAATGACTAAAAATAAAATGTTCAATTCTAATACTTGGTTGAAAACCCTTTGTTGGCAATGACAGCCTGAAGTCTTGAACTCATAGACATCACCAGTTGCTGAGTTTCCTTCTTTTTAATGCTCTGCCAGACCTTTACTGCAGCGGCTTTCAGTTGCTGTTTGTTTGTCGGCCTTCCTGTTCGAAGGCTTGTTTAGTCTTCAACAAGTAAAAAGCATGCTCAATTGGGTTAAGATCAGGTGACTGACTTGGCCATTCAAGAATATTCCACTTCTTTGCTTTAATAAACTCCTGGGTTGCTTTGGCTGTATGCTTTGGGTCATTGTCCATCTGTATTATGAAACGCCGCCCAATCAATTTGACTGAATTTAGCTGGATCTGAGCAGACATTATGTCTCTGAACACTTCAGAATTCATTCGGCTGCTTCTGCCATGTGTCACATCAATGAACACTAGTGTCTCAGTGCCACTGGCAGCCATGCACGCCCAAGCCATCACACTGCCTCCGCAGTGTTTTACAGATGATGTAGTATGCTTTGGATCATGAGCCGTCCCATGCCTTCTCCATACTTTTTTCTTGCCATCATTCTGGTAGAGGTTGATCTTGGTTTTTCCAGAACTGTGCAGGCTTTTTTTTACATGTTTTTTAGCAAAGTCCAATCTAGCCTTTCTATTCTTGAGGCTTATGAATGGCTTGCACCTTGCAGTGTACCCTCTGTATTTACTTTCATGCAGTCTTTTTACGGTAGACTTGGATATTGATATGCCTACCTCCTGGAGAGTGTTGTTCACTTGGTTGGCTGTTGTGAAAGGATGTTTGGAATGTTTCAGTAAACAGGTAAAAAAAAAAAAAACTTGTGTCAGTGTCCAAATATTTATTTTTATTTATTTTATTTTTTAATAAACTGGTTGGGTGAAGACTCAGAACTTGTTCAACCAGGAAGGAACAAAACAGTTGAATGTCTTAGAAAGCGATCTGGTACATTGTTGTGAGGGAACAATCAGACATTGCTTTTCACTGTCCTAAAGGCCAGGGTTACAGATTTAATGTTTAATATGGATGGCTGCGCATATATATACAGTTAGGGCCATAAATATTTGGACAGAGACAACTTTTCTAATTTTGGTTCTGTACATCACCACAATGAATTTTAAGTGAAACAACTCGGATGCAGTTGAAGTGCAGACTTTCAGATTTAATTCAGTGGGCTGAACAAAAAGATTGCATAAAAATGTTAAGAAATATTATGTAAATATTTATGACCCTAACTGTATATATATCCAAAACATGTGGCAATGTTTTAGATCATGTTTGTGCAGAAATATAGAAAGCACCACATCACCTGGACTAGTATGAATAAAAGCACTGTCTTTTCTACAGAAAAGTCAATGTTGGAATGAGCAGTTCACAGTATTTAATAACCTTTGCAGTAACTGAAGCTATCAGGTCAGTATGGCCCAGAACCCCTGAGAAATGTTTCCAGCAACTGAAATGTCATTTGCTGAAATGTCAAAGAATTAAAGTAGTCCTGAAGACAAAAAGTAGTCCCACCTGGTTCTAGCAAGATGTACCTGATAAAGTGGCTTTTGACTGTATATGTGCATTTACCTATCTTTTATATAGAAACGATAGAAACTGAATTTAGTGTAAAAGAACCAGACTGGCCTGCACAAAGCCCAGACCTGAACCCCACTAGCAACTTTTCCCTTCATAAAATTTGGTTCACCCTGGCACTAAAATGAAAAAACCAAGTTATGAAAGGCAAATGTCAGATGCGGTCACAGCTTTTAATCTGACATACAGAAAAGATATTTAAACAACAAAGCAATGCTGTTACGGTCTCACATGCTGCCATCTGTCCTGATCAAGTAGTTCAATATTTACAACTGCACCTAAACAACTGCACCTGACGCAGAGAACCAGAGCCAGGAGCTTCATCCTCATCTCTGCCTCATTTTCAGCTCCAGAGCCATGAATAAATTGAAAACTATAAATAAATTAAAAACGTATCTGTCAAGAACAATTCTGATTGAATCTAGGTTTAGTGTTTGTTATACTATAACAAACTATATAACTTATGACCACTGCTTCTTAACATCCCCTGGCTTCAGAACGTTTGTATTGCTCAACAATAAAAATGTCTGTTTTTAACATATGCAGACTTAAGCAGACTATGTATTTACTCTATATAGTCACACGTGCCATTTAAATAACAAATCCTTCAATTCCTACAGTTAAAAATAAAATACCAACGAAACAGTTATTGTCTATATCTATGGCCATGTCAGACTAGTGTTCATACCTTATAAAGGATCAATGGTAAAATTCTGCAAATTGTTAACACAATGAGCAAAGTGTCTAAAATGTGCCTGCATTTAATAACTTGTGTTTGCATTTTACAAAAATATTACAATTAATAAGAAATATATTACGTTACAAAAAGCAGAAATCAAACACTAAGGAACTTTTGTTTTTATTGAATACAAGATCAATGTTTGTGGGTTTTTGATAAGAAGACCACAATGATGAACCCCCACATCAATATATTAGAAAAGAGGAATGCTAATGGATTACAAACTTGTAAAGCTATAGCAAACTAAAAGGCCTGGTACAGTTTCAGAGTCAAATCACTAAATCTGAAAAGCTGCTGGGAGTTTGTTTATACTCCTTTATAAATGCAGAGTCTACATCAAAAGCTGAGTTTTTCATATAAAGGTAAATGGCTTATAAATACAGCACACTGTTTCAATGTTAGAATTAAAGGCAGTCACAATTTCTGCCCACAAATGCAGCCAATCAAATGCTCAAACAGCCAATCAAGAGTTCAGGATGAGCAGGAGGAATTATGGATTTGGTCCTCTAATGTCACTTTTCTTCACTACTGTCCATTCTTCACATAAGACACCTGCTCCTAAAAAAAAACAAAAAAAAAACAGCACCATTAAAAAAGGAATCAGAGAAGTGTCAGGCAGCAGTAACACACAAAACAGTTTCAGCGGTGGTCTTATGGAGGCTTAATTTTGAATTTTGGGGATTTTGGGTCTCGCCATGCCTTGAATTGTACAAAAAACTGGTTTACACATAGACTGCTCTTTCAGGGTTAACCAAAAATTAACCCTAACCGTGTTGTGGCCATTTCATCTTATTTCACATTTCCTAAGTCCTAAATGTATAATTTATTTATTCTTAAATATGTATGTGTTTTGAATGAATGAATGTAGAATTTATGTCTAATTTAAGTACCTATCTATTTGGAAATGTTTGAGTGTGCCTACTTTTCATATAGCTGTGGGTATTAACATAACGCCCGGTAGGCTTTTGTATGGGGAATTTTGACGTGGGGTAAAATACGATTTTTTTGACCACTTTTGGCAGATATAAGTTCATTTTCACTTCACTTTCCATGGTTAATTTTCGTAAAGACATTGCGATAAATATGAATTAATCAAAATGGGAAAACCATCATAATAAATTATATATATATATATATATAATAACTTCTGTTACTAAAGGTTGTTTTAACAATCTTCCTGACCTGTCTCAATTTGTTAGCACAAAGAAAACATTAACTCCCTATTTTCTAACACCTTAGGTAAAGTTGCTCCCGTACGCTTAATAAGATAAAGGACAGCAGCCCAATGCTTTGGTATAAAGAGCATACACACACCCTAAAAAGAGCTGCCTGGAAAATGGAGCGAAATTGGAAACAAACTAAACGAGAGGTATTTCGTATTGCATAGAAGGACAGTATTTCAAAATACAGAAAAGCTCTAAAAAGCTCCAAATCCACCTACTTTTCAAGTCCTATAGAAGAAAATACACACAACCCTAGACATTTATTTAATACAATGGCTAAATTAACCAAAAATAAAGCATCGACTGCTTTTGACACCTGTCAATATCATAGCAGTGATGATTTTAATTTATTCAATAAAAAATTAGATAGTCAAAGANNNAAAAAAAAAAAAAAAAAAAAAAAAATCACAAACATCCAAATGCCCGCAACACCACTGGAACAGATAACGCATCACAATTTGCCCAAGGAGTTATATAACTCTCTAGTAGATCATTCTCTAGTATAAATAAGGATGACCTGTCAAAAATAATTAAATCATCTAAATCAACACCATGTATGCTAGATCCTATACCTACCAGCTTACTGAAGGAGATGCTTCCTGAAATTATAGACCCTCTACATTTTATTATTAATTTATCACTGATGTTGGGGTATGTCCCTAGGTCTTACAAGCTGGCAGTTATTAAACCTCTTGTTAAAAAACCACAACTTGACCCCAGGGAAATGGGGTGGTGTGGCAAAACGGGTTATGGGTGGTGCGGCAAAACACTCACACAAATACTTTATCAAAGTTTAAAAAACGTGGATATTTTTGCCTGCTTTTCAGCCTGATGCGACATTCTCCGACGCGCGGTCTCTGTCCGCTGGTGGGTGTGTGCGCGCACGTGTCTGTGTGTGCACGCATCGGGGCGGAACTCCGCCGTGCGCGATACGGAGGACGATTGTAAACGCGCAAACGTGGAGACAGAAATTACATG